>JASVER010000041.1:6898250-7033258 GCA_030449065.1 Oceanodroma leucorhoa
AGGAACCGCCCCCGGTTTTTAAGCTGGGCATGATGTCACATGGTATAGAATACCCCATTGGCCAGCTGGGTCAACTGCCCCGGCTGTGCTCCTCCCCAAGGTCCCCCTGCACCTGGCAGAGCAAAAAGGAGTCTGAAAAGTCTCGGTGCAAGCACCACCCAGCCACAATCAAAGCATCAATGGGCCATCAACATTCCTTTCATTACCAAACCCAAAACACAGCACCCCCTCCAGCTACAGGGAAGAGAGTTAACTCTGTCCCAGCYGGAACCAGGACATAAAGTCTTTAAACAAAAGCAACTATTAACCTTTTGTCCAAGATTGTATTTCCAGATCTTTCCACATGGCTTAAAAAGCATTTACTGGGAAATACTAATTACAAGTGCCAGTAGCAAAATACTGGCAATTCAGAAGGAGGTTACAGTAAAACCTGTTCTAGATGATCAGGAGAAAAGTCTTTTTCCTTACCAGAAGTCACCTTTAGAGTAGASAGTGGGTGGTCTGTTAGAGGTGGACATCAGTGTGGTACTTGCTGTGCTTCCAGGGGTAGGGAATGGAAATCAAATGAGGTAAAGACAGAAACATCAGAAAGCATTCATTAGCCTTCCTTAAATCAAGCCTTAAAGACTTACGAAAGAGTGTGATCCACAGAGCACATCTATTTGATATAAAATCAAATAGTTCTAAGTTTTAAGCAATTTATGAAAAATAAAATTTAACTTCAGATTCAACTACTCCTGGGGCCCTGGTAAAACTTGCCTCTGGAAATCCTAAGCCCCTGAAACCAGTGAGAAAGTCTAGAGCAAGGAAGTCATACCCTTGGCAGAGGAGAATCAGGTTAAATGAATTGTACACACCCAAGTCCATGGGACCTGATGGGATGTTCTTATGACTGTTGAGGAATCTAGCCAATGTCACTGTGAGACCACCATTAATTATCTTTGAAAGGTTGTAGTGTTTGAGGGAGGTGAATGTCACCCCTGGATTCCAAATGGGCAAGAAGGAGCATCTGGAAAACTACAGGTCAGTCAGCCTCGTGTCCATCCCTGGGAAAGTGACAGAGCAAATCCTCCTGGAAGCCATTTTCAAACATGTTAAGGACAAGAAGGTGACTGGGAGTTGTGAGCATGGATTTATGAAGAGAAAATTATGCCTGACCACCTGATAGCCTTCTACAATGAAATGACTGGCTCCATGAACGAGGGGAGAGCAGATAATAGCGTTTATCTTGACTTTAGCAAGGTGACTGCGCCCCGTAACATTCTCATAGACAAACTGATGAAGTACAGATTAGATGAGTGGGCAATCAGGTGCATTGGAAGCTGGTGGAACTGCCCTGCTCAAAGGGCTGGGATCAGTGGCACAAAATTCAGCTGGCAAAGAGTCAATAGTGATGTCCCCCAGGGTCAGTATTGGGTCCAATACTGTTATATCATCATTATGTAGAATCATAGAATCATTAAAGTTGGAAAAGACCTCTAAGATCATCGAGTCCAACCATCAACCCAGTACCCATGCCCACAAAACCATGTCCYGAAGCACCTCATCCACACGTCTTTTGAACACCTCCAGGGATGGTGACTCCACCACTTCCCTGGGAAGCCTGTACCAATGCCTGACTACCCTTTCAGTGAAGAAATTTTTCCTAATATCCAATCTAAACCTCTCCTGGCACAACTTGAGGCCATTTCCTCTCGTCCTATCACTTGTTACTTGGGAGAAGAGACCAGCACCCATCTCTCTACAGCCTCCTTTCAGGTAGTTGTAGAGAGCRATAAGGTCTCCCCTCAGCCTCCTCTTCTCCAGGCTAAACAACCCCAGCTCCCTCAGCCGCTCCTCATAAGACTTGTTCTCCAGACCCTTCACCAGCCTCATCGCCCTTCTCTGGACACGCTCCAGCATCTCAATGTCCTTCTTGTAGTGAGGGGCCCAAAACTGAACACAGTATTCGAGGTGCGGCCGCACCAGTGTCGAGTACAGGGGCACGATCACCTCCCTACTCCTGCTGGCCACACTATTCCTGATACAGGCCAGGATGCTGTTGGCCTTCTTGGCCACCTGGGCACACTGCCGGCTCATGTTCAGCCGGCTGTCAACMAGCACCATTATGTCTTCATTAATGACCTGGACAGWGGGACATAGTGCAACCTCAGCAGGTTTGCAGATGTTACAGAATTCAGAGAAGCAGCTGATACCTTAGAGCATACATGCTGCCATTCAGAGGGACCTCAAAAGGCTGGAGAAATGGGCTGACAGGCATCTCATGTTGTTGAGCAAAAGGAAATGCAAAGTCCTGCACCTGGGCAGGAATAACCCCATGCACCAGTACATGCTGGAGGCCAATTGGCTGGAAAGCCAGCTGGCAGAAAAGGACCTGGGAATCCTGTTTAACAAGCTTAACATGAACAAGCAATGCGCCCTCGTGGCAAAGAAGGCCAGCAGCCCTGTGGGCTGCACCAGCAGGTTGAGGAAGGTGATCCTTGCCCTCTGCTCAGCACTGGTGAGGCCACATCTGGAATGTTGTGTCCAGTGCTGGGCTCCCCAGCTCAGGAGGCTTCTTATCAATGTGAATAAGTACTAGATGGAACAGTATAAACAAGATAGCCAGACTCTTCTCAGTGGTGTCCAGTGACAGGAAAAGGGGCAATTGGCACAAATTGAAATATAGGAAATTTCATTTAATCGTAAGAAAAAACCCTTTGTTTTACTGTGAGGGTGGTTGACTGCTGGAACTGGCTGCCCAGAGAAGTTGTGGAGTCTCTATTCTTGGAGATGCTCAAAACCTGGCCTGAGTGACCTGCTCTAGTTGACCTTGTTTTGAGCAGGGTGGAGTTGGACTGGGTGATCTCCAGAAGGCCCTTCCAGCCTCAGGAACTCTATGATTCTGTGAGAACTAAAGGTGCTTTCTTGAATAGAGTTTACTTATTCAATCATTCTTAATTGATAAGAAGCTGGGAATAATACTTTTTGTTAACTTTCTATAATAATGGAGATAGATATTCTTTAGTAATCTCAAGAAGTCTTTGAATGACCATTAAAAGTGTTACATTACTGCTGCCTTGCTCAGAATGTCTGTAGTCAGTGCAGTTCTACAGTTGGAGAAATGGTTCATTCTTTGATTATTTTTTATGTATATTACAAGATCTTTGAACTACTTCACTGATGTTTTCCATAATCATGTATCTTCTTCCAGGAGAGAGAATCTARCAGACTTTCATTCTTACTGTCATTGCCAAAACCATTGATTAGAGAGAACCAGCAATGCTTTGCTCAATTACAACTACATTGAACAGGTTTTGATGGAATGTGTTCAACAAGTGAGACTAGCATTGCTAATTCAAATAGGAGAACAAGCATGAAGAATTTCCGTGTTCTTCTGTTCTCCTGTTATAGAAAAGAGCAATGCTTGACTTCTACCAAGATGTGATTAAGAACAAACAGCATTTCTGCAAGGAAAGCCTAGCTGCCAGTTTCCCAGTTAATGATGTAGCGAACAATGTTTGCAGTTGCTCGGTAGATAATGTAAAGTAATACTTTGTATTGGCCAAGCAGCACATAGAATATGAAGCATCCAATTGCCAACCTAGGTACGACTGTAAGATAGTCTACAAAAAGCTTTGTCTGAGAAACCTTCTGTGGGTACATGAAAATCTCAAAAGAATTTGCATCACTGTCAGCAAAACCAGCTAATCTTAGAGGTTTATATCTGTCAGAGTATTTGCCTGTATGTCAAACTGCTTTTTCCACTTGTCATAATATTTTTCTCAATCACCAGTTATTCTTTTTGTGGTGTTGTAGCACCTGTTACTCACCTGACTTACTCAACACTCTATTAAACAAAGAAAAAAAGACCGATAGGTACATTGTTTGGGGAGGAATCGCATATGTGGTGGTAGGACTGATACTCCTTTCAGTGGGCATTTCTCAGCTGGTTTGGTTGTCTAGATGTTTCAGTGTAGGCTATTTACGTATCAGCGCATATTAATACATTTGCAGGATGCTAAACAACACACTCTTTGTTCTGTTTTTTTAGTCAGGCTTTCATAATTCTGCAATTATGTACTGAACTAAAAAAAAAGCTAGTGGTCTTTAGGGAAAAAAAAAATGTCCAAACATTAAAATAATCATTGTGTCACACAGTTTGAATTTAGGCAACTTTTGACATCTTATTGAGAGTTTGAGAAAATTTTGAGTGAATGGTACAAGTTTTTAAAATAATGCCATCATTTAACCATAGCTAGCACCTTTGGTTCTCATTGAAGCATTCAAGTTGTGTTCAGTATACTACTTTTTATTTATTAAGATTATGGATTTAGATGTTTAACTTAATCTTTCAGTATGTAAGAGTGATTATTAAAATAGACATGTGTCAATCTGGTGAAAATATCCAAATAAAAATAAAAYGCTTTTCTTCTGAATGTTCTTTCACAAACAGTATATCTGTATAGCTTTGCTGCGTAAGTTTGTTTCCATACACAATAACTTTACACCACTTGCCTTATCATACAACCAAGATCCCAGTGTTTTGTATAGGTGGGTGATGCAGAACACAGGAAACAAATGTGTCTTTTACAACACGAATATTCCTTCTCTTGTGAATTAATCAAGAGGCATAATCTTCAAATGCCCGTCTCCTACTATTGCTCACTGTAACCTGCCTGTTCAGACTGACTTTGATAATACTCTTACTTTCTCAGTTTTTGCCCAGACGTGCACTCCAGGTCGGGATATTTTTCTGCCTCTCATAATCAGTCAGGAAGTTTAGTCAATGTATAAATTCATGCAGAGATGCTTGCCAGAGTTCTGCACATGGCCAAAACATGAGTTCTGATAGTATGAGCTGTTTCTCGTCAAAGTAGGCGGTTAACATGACATCTGAAAACAACAGTACATGTTTTGCCTATATCTACAGTTATTTCAACACATTTTATTTTAGAATAAAACTACACGTGGAAGTAGGATTTTTGAAAYATCTAATGCAATTCAGATTCACACCCCGGTTTACCTTGAACTAACTTTCAGACAGACAAATCGGAAAACGTTAACTTTATAGTGTTTCACAGACAACAGACTTCATTCTAAACTCTGACAAATCCATAGTTCTTCCCAAATGCTAGAAATTGCTTTCACCCCCTTTCCATCATTATACTATTCAGGTTTATCAGGTAGCTGCTCTCATTTTTGTATATGCCTTAGTATAATTTTTTTTTTTTTTATAAAACTGTTGTGTAGTAGAGGAAAACATCTTACAGAAAACGAACTGTTAATTCTGTGAAGTAATCCCTAATCCACCACATCTGTAATCTCAAAAAATATATAAAATGCATTTAACAAGATTCTGTTTTTCAGAAACTATGAGACTAATTTTGTATCCCTACCCAGAAAAAGTATAAAAAGATATTTCTAGCATAAAATTTCCTTAGTAGTAGCTGTTTTTCCCGGATGAAACTTGATCTAGAAATCTTAAAGTCCTATGTATATTGAGATTAACAGATAAACTCTACAGAGTCAATGYAAGCAGCTGAAACCTTTTCAAAGTTCCTGCCTCTGGATGGCAGTCATCTGTATAAACTGGCATTGGTAAGCTGAAACAGCTGTGAGACTTCTGCATCTGCTTTTTATCTGTTTTATGGCAAACACATGAAAAAATGTTAGGATTTAGCATAGCAGTATCAGTTATGAGAGTCATATTAGCAGCTATATCAATGTGTTTTAGAGGGAAGTTTCCCTTCTCCCCATAAAATTGCTTAAATCAAAGATAGAGTAGCTTTTCTCAGCTTTCAATTCTTTTTAAACTTACTCCAAAATAAAATGAGGAACTTGGCTGACAACCAATAGTATCTAGATAGTATTTTTATCTCTGAATCTCCAAGTGCAAATTAACAAAGGAAGATTATCGGCACCATTTACAGACTGGGAAAATGCACCAAAGTGAGTAAGAGAGATCTGAGAACAGATTCTGCACCCAATTATCGTTTCAGGACAGCATTTCTTCAGTCACTTACGAAATCTAGTGTCTGTTTTCCAGACAACACTACTTGGATTACAGAAGCATTTCTTCTTCAGAAGAGGCTTTTAGAAGACCCTCTTTTAAGCTGTATAAAATTCTACATATCAATTTTGTAAGTTTGTTTTAAACTAAAAGCTTTATGATATACTTTTAAAACCAGTATGTGTGAGTATGTATGTGTAGGAGAAGGAAAAGAAAATGTTAAAATTCAGCTTTTTGGGTTTTTTTAATTTAATTGAGTGTGTGCTGAGAGATCCGCTACTTGCTATTTTTCTGGCAGCACATGCTATTGGAACTCTGCAGGTAGGTCCCTGCTATTTCTGGAGGGAAAGAAGCATCTTTTTCCTTTGCTGTGGGGTTCATCCTGCTGTGAGTCACAGCATATAAATCTACATAAAGGGAAGATGTTTTTAAATCTCCAAAATACCTATCTAAACCTACCTAGTTCAAAGGAGTTGGATAGAAGATTCTGGAATTCATTGGGAAGAACTTTCCAAGAAGTTTAAATACATTTAGGACACGAAAGTTTCAGTCTTCTAAAGCCAAATAATTTCACAGTGTGCTGGTTTTGGCTGGTTTAGAGTTAGTTTTCTCCATAGTAGCTAGTATGGGGCTGTGTTTTGGATTTGTGCTGAAACAGTGTTGATAACACAGGGATGTATTTTCATTTTTGCTGAGCAGTGCTTACAGAGAGTCAAGGCCTCTTCTGCTCCTCACCCCACCCCACCAGCAAATGGGCTGGGGGTACACAAGAAGCTGGGAGGGGACACAGCTGGGACAGCTGACGCCAACTGACCAAAGGGATATCCCATACCGTATGACGTCATGCTCAGCACGTAAAGCTGGGGGAAGCAGAAGGAAGGGGGGGATGTTGGGAGCAATGGCGTTTGTCTTCCCAAGTCACTGTTACGCGTGATGGAGCCCTGCTTTCCTGGGGATGGCTGAACACCTGCCTGCCCATGGGAAGGAGTGAATGAATTCCTKGTTTTGCTTTGCTTGTGTGCACGGCTTTTGCTTTCCCTATTAAACTGTCTTTATCTCAGCCCACAAGTCTTCTCACTTTTACCCTTCCGATTCTCTCCCCCGTCCCACCCAGGGGGGACCGAGTGAGCGGCTGTGTGGGGCTTAGTTGCCGGCTGGGGTTAAACCATGATACAGGTATAGTAGAGAAACTGCAGAAATGGGCCTTTTTATTTTAGTGCCTGACTCTGGGGTGYAAACACAGTTCCAGTCTACCCATAGATATGAAATTTCCTTTTTTTGTGCAATAGTTGAATTACCATCATCACATGTATTGGTTTGGTAAACTGGACTTCATAGAGTATCATCTTCAGCTGGCTAATATCACCTGGAACTGAAAAAATCACAACAGTAGTGAGTTTTTGTTTTGGGGATGTTGTTTTGAAGGACGATAATCCAGGTATTGTCGCAGCTAAAGTGGTTGCTTTAATTTGCTCTCGCATGCTAAATTTCAAAGAATACTTCTTTTGCCTAAGTTGGAAAAATAGTATCAGTTTCGCTTATTTGAGTCAACAAAATTCTTCTTATCTGAGACACAGAAAAAAATATGAATAACGGTAACTTGCACACTTAAAAATCTAATCATGTGGGTCGTGCTGCATAACAAGATGAGGTGGTCTGGGCACAGTCACCTTTTACCAGTAGTTCTAGTCCCCAACCTCCTTCATGGCATCAGAATATAGGCTTCCACTGACAATAAAAAGATTAGAACCTTTATAATTGTGAAGTTTGAAAACATACCGGAGTATAACTCAGTGCAAATAAACATTAACATTTTATTTATAACTTTTTCTATAGAAGTAGTATAAATAGACATTATTGCAAAACAAATTGAGTTCAGTAAGTACTAATGCTGAAAATTCTTTTTGGTATCTTAAGATGTTTCGGTATCTTAAGATGTCGTAAAATATATAAAACATCATGATTAATGCTATAATAGAATAATTACAAGCTACAATTAAAAAACCGCCACACATCACTTACTGCAGAGTCAGTCCTATTATTCAAATCACCAAGTGTATTTTCACTGCTTTTTTAATTAAAGTGCAGCAGAAAAAAAATTGGAGGTTTTATGTGTTTGGAGGCTTTTCATCATGGTTTCTAACCCTTGCATGCATCAACTCCAACCTCATCAGTCATTTCTCATTACAGTTAGCAAATGAGACAATTTTACATGATTATTTAATTTTTCCCAGGACTTAGTATTATGTCAGCTAACCAGCTGTTAAAATCTATTTCATTATTTATTAGTAAACCTCACTTTCTTAGTAGAGGAGCCATGGCTTTCAACTGAAGTACTTCTGGCAGAAACATTCTCAGCAAAAATACCTTCTCCATATTCAAAACCAGTTGTTGATTATTCTATTGTGAGTGGAAGTTGTTGCAGACAAAAATCAATCAAATATGCTAAAATCTTATCATGTTAGGAGCCTTGGCACAATACTTTCAAATCATGTATTTTGCCAGTGCATACTTATAATTCAATAGAAAGCTTTTCCCATTTTTGTTGGTTTGTTGGGTTTTTTTCTCCAAAGTTTCCTTCACAAATCATCAACATTAGCAATTGACTGAGGGTTTCTCTGTAGMGCACCTGGTTCATCGGCTACCAGTTTCTCTATTAAAAGAGGGTTCTTGAGAAGTTTGTCCAAATAGGTATTTTCACATGTCTGGCAAACAAGTGAATATTCTGTCACAGTTTTTTCATTAATTTGGACAATACTGAAACATAAACAGTTCAGCAATTTGCAGTGTCCAACCATGCCTCATTAAACATATGCAGTGCAGAGCCATATTCCCCTTTGTGTTATGCAGCTGCAAAAATAGATGTTGCAGACTACTGTAATCAGAAATTTAATTCCCGATACTCAAAAGTTTGGGCCATGCAGAAAAGCTATGTCATTTCAGCAATATAACCTTCCATGGGGAACTGTTCTCAGCCATCTCGGGAGCCTTGCCAGCCCAGTCACATGATACTTGTTCTCTTGCACTTTCTGGTTATATCTCTCAAACTTTTACTCAGGTATTCATATAAATGAGAATGGCTGACAGTGTCCTCACTCAGCCATTACAAGCTACATGTTAACTGCATCTTTTACAGCTCAGTAACGTTTATCCATAGCTACTTAATAGATTTTTCCTCAAGAGGGATTAACTGCAACCTACTTTTGAAATGCACAAAATCCTGTGCAGAGTATTTCTGATGTAGTCTAAAACATGTAGGTTGTAATGCTTATTTCATGTTTTCTCTTCCTTTAGGCCAAATAGTTACTTCTTTTTCTATACTTAATTCTTATCCTTAATACAAAGCAATATTTCAAATTGCAGTATGGAAATACAAGTCATGTTCTTGCAGACAGTATCAGGAAAAGCACACACAAGAAGGCAGAGAGCTGGAAATTGGGGAGTGCGACAGAGGAGAGGGGCTGGACTGCAAGGAAGGGTGATGCCATACTTGAAACGAGGCTCTTAGAAAGCGGTAGACGAGGGGGACTCCTGGGAACCCTCTGAGAAACTTCAGGGTACCTGTTGCAGCCAGGTATGAGGCGAGGGGAGCCACAGGGCTGTGGGCCTGGGGAAGCTCTGGCAGCTTTTGGCAAGTGTGGTCAGCAGCCCTTGACGCAGGGTGCCTGGAGCCTTCGTTGCAGCTGCCCCTGCTTCGGGAGGGTGATGCTCCCAYTCTTTTGGCTGGTGCTAGGGAGAGGCCCGTGTCAGAGCTTGGTGGATCAGAGGGGGTGCCTGGGGCCTCTCCTGGACCTCTCCTGCAGGAGGTGCGCTGCTGTTGGAAAGATGTGCTGCTAAGCAGAGGAGTTATGGAAGTCAGCAGGCTGCGCAGCATCGGAGAGAGACAGGAACTCCCCAGAGACCCTACAGCTTCAAGAGCCCTGGACCCCCACCGCAGTGCAGACCGGGGCAGAGTCTGTCACTAGCAGAACTGCAAGTGGAAAATCAGTGGAAGGCAATGGCTGGAAGCTGGTGTCTTCAGGCACTATGTGATTTGTCATTGTTTTTTCATCTTACAGGATAGATTTTTAGACTTGCAGTTTTCTAAAGAAAGAACCAAAACCTGTAACTAATGATAGGTTTTTTTCGATGCAGTTATCAGCTGTGCATGAGGAAGCCACTGACATAAAACAACAATCTTCTAAAATACTTCTAGTTAAGAGGAAAGTTTTATTTCAGAAAGTATACTTGTTCTGGTTGGAACAAATGTTCCAACATTTGTTTTCAGAGGGCAGATGCAGATTCGTCTTTTTAAATGAAAACTAAACTATACGGAGTGCTCTAGTACTACTTTAATTTTCTGTGTAAGACCACTCAGAACAAGTGATCTACTCTGAGGCCCTCACAAACTTTTAAAATTTACTTATTCAGCTAGGCCTCTGGGAAAGGTAATTCTTGATGGCAGAAGAGCAGAAATTATTTGATACTGTAACTTGAAGAAARTTTCCTAAAATCAGCTATACCCAACTGAGTAGCAAAAATTGAATAAAGGAAGATTTTGAGAAAGGTTTCTTCTGTTGTTTTATTTTTCTGTTTTGTTTTCTAATACATGGCACAGGGAAAACTTATTGAAATAGTGTCCTTGTTCATGACAAAATATGGCTCCAATTACACAGACTGTGAGAAATCACAGAATCACATAAAACTGGCCAAAATGGATTCAGACACTATAGCAAATAATCGATTTCTAGCCATATTTTATGCACTTCATCCAGGAATTCATCAATGCTGCAGGATGTAGGTAGCATATTGCCTAAGTAAGGCATTGAACTGACAATCGTTAGGTCTGAGTTTTTTTCTCCCGACTTCAGTTGACCAGTGTATGATCTTAAATAGAAATTTTTACTTCTCGTACTTTGGCTACTTCAGTTTTTCATATAACAACTACTCTTTTAGACAGGGGCAATTTTATAGTGCAGTTGTAATGGTAGGTGTAGTGAAACCCCAGTTTCAAGGTAGTCTCATAGATGCTGCAACAGAATCTTCTGGACACATTCTAAAATTTAATTTAATCCAAGGCAACAGAAATAACACACCAAAAATACACCTTCTCTCTCAAAAAGTGCCTCCAGTCAGAAAAGCACAAGTTGGACCCAGCATTCTCCAGTGCTTGATAAAAAAGTAACTGTTGAGTTATGAAATAAGGTAGGAGACCAAAGGCTCAGCTGCACAAGGAATGAGGCTTACCTAACAATATCTGTGAAATGGGAAAGAATAAATTTGAAGTCTGATGCATAAAAGACAGAAAAGACAACAAAAAGGTCTTCAAAAAGAGAGCTCACAAGGGAAAAATGAAGGGGGAAAAAATTCGAAGTAGGGAGCAGATACAGAAAACCTTAAATAAGGAGGGGCCCAATACTCCAGGGTCACCAGGGCTGTAACCTGTTATAGTTAGAATCAGTTTTCCATGTAGAGGAAGTAGGAAGTAGTGAGTGATATTAATATGCCAGATCCACATATACAAGAAAAACAGTTCTAAATACTAAACAGTTTGTGTTACTGCATTGTCAGGTGGTTTGTGGTTTCCAAGAAAACTGGATGTAAACCTGCATTTACCTCTCCTGTGAAATTCTGTGCCTAGCTCTTCACTTTCTTTACCACATACCACCAAAGCACACTCAAGACACTCTTAATTTTAATCCTGCTCCTTGACTTAGTTACCCTGCTCCGCTATTGAAACTACTTAGTTTGCATCAGATAAAGGCCACTCATCTCTCTAGGAGAGAAGCCACTGGCTGCCCTAGCCGATTTCATTGCAAGACTGGGTTATTCACAAAAGTATTTCTTTATTGTGAATAACCCAGTCCTTGCAATGAAATCACCTAGAGCAGACCCCGGGGCACTGAGATGCACAGAGCCAGAAACACAAATAAGACTTTACTAATGTATATTGATAGAGTAGTAAGGTCTACAGAAACTATAGAGGAATAAAATGGTGCTATGGAGAATTTCCTAGAACTTAAATAAGTCAATTACACACAGCTTTAAAGAGCATTAGTTTATTATCTATTCTCCATGTGTTACCTCAGAAACAATCTAATTATATACAAAAATTTGGAATGTTGAATAAATGCTGATCAATAAAAACATTTCGTAGCTGTTGACAAGGGCATATTTCTAAACAAAACCAAAATAATCATAAAGGTTTGATTCTGTGTGTTGTTTATTGCTATTTTTGTGTTCATAGAATGCTTTCAAGTATATACACATTTTTTAACTCCAGTCCAAAAAAAGAAACTAAAAAATATTTACATAATAAATATGTGGGAGACTTCATCTTTTCATTACATCAGTTGAACTGATTCTTTAATGAACTATTAAGAATAGCAAGAATTAACAGAGTTTGCATCAACTCATTGCCATGCTGAGTAACTTAGGCTGCTGATGGATTCTATTCTATTCAAAATGTAGTTTAAGATGCATTCAAAATGAAAAGTGCTGATACTGTCTCTCCTCCTGCTGAATCCTGGCTGGACTAGTTCAGGGGACATCTTCTCCCACTCGCTGCAAAATCATCTAGTTTGACATGTGTTTACCTTTACACACATACACTGAAGGAACAAACACATTTCAATCCACTGAAAACTCCAACATTCACTGAGTAAAATCAGCATAATCCATGTTTTATTAGATGGTTAATTTGCTAATTTACTGAAGACAAGCTTTGGCCAAGTATTTCCACAAGAAGTACTAAACTTCTTGCTATAAATCTCTACTTCTATAGTTCTACCATAGCCAAACAGGTTTTGGTAGAATCTTCCTGTGATACATAAATCTGAAGATTAAGTGACACAACAACATTTAAAACTTCTGTTACCATTAAAGCAAAATACGATACAGTATAATTCCTCAGTGATATATTTAAATGTACTGCAAGATGTATACAAAGTCAGTCCAAGATCAGTAAAGAATCAGTTCTGCTTTTTGGACTTTTCCCTTCCCAAAGATACAGGTTAAGTAGAAGACCAAGGTAATTTAGGACTTGTCTGTATGCATTCCCTTTAAAAGGCAGTGTGTGATAAAAATAACATTATTAAAAGTAATGAACATGGGATGTGAACATTTTGCATTTTCAATAAAAAAATAGAAACTAAACAACAAAACACATCTTAGAAAGGGAACAATGAAGCCTGCCATTATATAGCTATGTTTCTCATTCTTTTCTTTGAAGATTAACAGCACACAGAAAATAAGTGATTTTTATCAAAATACCGCACATTTCTGCTAATATATCAAAAAAATCATTTTCTATGTAAATATTACTGAAAATCAACTAAAAAGAATTAAAAATATACAAAGTGTTAAAGGGTTTCAATTAAAATTATTAGAACTATACACAGTACAATAAGCAATAGTTAACATCTTTGAAAGAAGTGCAATAATACTGGAGTTCACTTATTTAAAAAGTACTGCCTGTTTATTACTGCTAGCTATGTATAATTCCTCTCTCTTCCAGCTCATTATCCCAAAACTAAAGGAGGCTGGTGTTTTTGCTAGCTTTATTAAAAGCTTTTACTTTTGTACGCATGTGTTGAAAAAAGCAACTTATACCTGTCTCAAACTACCAACTTATATGTAATTAAAAATGAACTGCAATAACTGAATATTGCTCCAATGACAGGCTAATCATTAGCCCTGATTAAAAACAGTTATTGGTCTTCTATGGCACTTTTCCCTGGTCCATAACAACCGCGTATTAATTATCACTGCAGATTATGCAGTCTCTATTCAATTACAAAGGAGAAAGAGAAAAATAAAGTTAATGTTTCTGGTAAACAAAATTAATAGAAGCATAATTGAATATTTTATACAGTAATCAGAAACAAAGGCAGCCTGTGGTAAATCACTATTACATTAATATAGTTAGAAACCCTTTAATGACTCTGAAGTGTCTAGTTCACATTTAATGTTACCTGTAGGAACAGCCCTTTAAGAAACATCATTACGAACTGGTAGGTTCTAAGTACACCCTCCCTTTKTTCTCCATCCCACCACAGCAATTCTCCATCACTGTTTAAAGTTTCACAAACTTGCTTTGGTTACCTAGCTCCACGCGTATGGTTTCCTTTTTGATTAACAAAGCAATGCAAAGGCCAAATAAAATCAAGATGTCTTTCATAATCCTTCCTGCATAATTTACTTTGTTTGTGTTTAAATATATATTACAGGCAACAACCTTAAAAACTGGCCATTTCAGTTTCATTTTTAAAATTTATAAGGTTAAAATGGAGTACTTTTTATAAAGATAAAAGTATCACCATTTGCACAAAATTGGGGATTTCCACAGCAGAGAAAAACCTCTGGGCACATTTCCACAATACAGTTGAAAAAATTACGTATGCAAGAAAACCCAACTAAACATGAATCACATGTGGCAAATGAATACTCAATGACTACATTAAGAACAAATCCTGTAGAATATCACAAATTTGTAGTTACAGTCTTCCTAAAAAACACCATATGCTTTTAWTGCATTTTCTACTGGTAGACGTACACTCCAGAACTAAACACTTTTTTTTCTTTCCTGATTCCAGATCTAGATAGCAGATAGTTGTTTCACCTGACCTTTATTCTGTCCAACCAGCACCACCCTCCATCTACCCATTCATCTATACAATGTGCACATAGCAAAGCCAACATTTCGTATCCCCTGTCCATATCTACAGAAGTGGTTTCAGCATAACACATTAATATATGGTGAATAAAAATAAAGGCAATAAACAGCTACAGGACAGACAGCCCTGCCATCTGTCCATTGGCTACAACCGAGGCTTCGCAAAGTCTTGCATGAAGTTTAGTAATGTGTATGAATTATCCAAAAATAAACCCACCATGTGTACAAAAAAACAACACAGGTTTGTTCTTAGAGAAGTGATCCTTAGGTTGCTATAATGCTTAAAAACAAGTTTATTCACCATATGCATTTCCAAAATTATTTCCTGTACGTTCTATACAGTGGTTTTTCCCCTTTTAACCACAAGTTCAGTATTTCCTGTACAAATTTTGATCATAATTCTTTTCAAGTTCCTTTCATGTATAAAAATAGGCAAAATATTCAGTTTCCCTTAAGTCCTTCAATGAATCCTGCTCGCTTTTGCCCCCAAATCCATAGTATTTATGAAGAAACTTCTCTCACAATGATGAGTTCCACTGCATTCTGAAAAGTCTTTAGCAAAGATACTGCTTGTCCATGATCAATATTGATGAAGCTGTATCCATTAGCCTAAAAAGAAGTATTTAAAATTGAAAATTACAGTCTCATATGCCATGTTAGTGAAACGTCTCATATTTCATGTTAGTTTATTTCAATTTTAAGGTTTAAAATAACCAAATTCTATATGAATGCAGACAATAAAACACTGCAGATTTGCAGATTACATTGTTGATGTTAGTTGAACATGTACCTGTATGCTACAAGAAATTAAACGACTGTGCTAGCCTTGGAAGAATTTTGCCCCAAAGGTATTGCAAATAACCAAAAGAGAAAACTGAACTTTAAACCATTAACATCAGACATCTAATTCATCAGCCTTAATACAGCCACACCAAAAAAAGCAAATGCAGTACAAATGATACATCCCAGTTTAAATATCAGAATSTTAGAAATGCTGTTTGTGATAAATTAGAACTACTGAAGCCTTTAACAAAAAAACTTAATGGCACTGGGAGACATTTTAGGGTGTGAAACCTCCTGAGGTCACCCCAGCTTGAACCTTCCTGTGACTCTAAACAACATTGTAATTCCTGGGACAGGTTTGGCTTGGCAAACACAGGCAGGCCTAAGTGGCCTACAAAAGACAGGGAAAACATGGCTATGGTTCAACTTCTCAGGGTGTACTACTGCAAATTCATGTTCAGTCTGGGTGCTAAAATCTTGCAGAATGACAGATTCGTCCAAGTTTAAACTGTTATTTCTTCCAGCTGTGCATCCCACCTTTCTCCCTGAGCTACTGCCCCTTATGTGGCAACAGAGAGAACCGGCCGTGCGCTCTGCGCCTCAGCTGTGCCATTTTGGAGCTGCAGTTCCTTATCGCAACACCGAACGCTTGCTGTTCCTACCAGCTGAATCCTTTGTTGTAAAGGCAGTGGTTTTTAAATGTGTCTAGGGTTGCAGAGACAGATTTATGTACTGTTCAGAAAGCAAAAGTGGCAATAACCCTTCCAAATCATCATCTGTACAGAATGTCCTAGCCTTAACCTAATATGCAACAGTATCTTAAAACTTCCATGCAATTATCTAGTCACTGGTCATGTAGAATATTTTTATTTAGACATATGTATTAGACATACATTATAATATGCATGCCTAATGCCTGTTTTACAGAGAACATTGCAAAACCAAGCATAGCAATGTCGTTTTGGGGGAGAGATGATACTCAGTCAAAACTGCAGAAGTTAGCTAAGTGGCAACAAGACAGAGCGGGACTGTCATTACATCAATCACTGGGATTATCACAGTTATAAAGAACATGCTGTTACACAAAAAAATATTCTTAGTTATGAGAAACGAAACAGCCTGTAATTGTCTAAGCATGCAAATGCAACTTCTCCTTCAGCTCTTTTTCAAACTATGAATTCCTCATCAAACAAAAAGCAAAACTCAAGCAGTGCCAATGTGACAAAAGGAAACTTCATTATAAATGTCATGCAGACAAATGAAATTCTATAAAGACAGGAATAGACCATTAAAACAAAAGTCACCTTTCACACATGTTCCACTCTGTAAGTAAGTAACAAGTATGCTACCAGTATTTTCAGTGGTTTAACATGCTGCTTGTTCCTGTACGGTGTGTTGGAGGGTTACCCCCATACCTTAAAGTTGTCTACATCAGTAAGAGATGTTCTTTCTCGCCCCAGCGAGGAAGAACAAGTACAGAATTATTTACCATACTCAAAACCAAGCCATCTTTTAGTTGGAACAACTTGATCTCAGTTTAGTTTTCTTGTGTGCTTTTTGGCTTTATCTTTCATTCAGAGGATTAGGCTGTGTTTTCAGCTTGACTTTGTTTTAGAAAACTGTTCACACAATGTTGTGGTTTAATTGAGACACTAGTGGGGGTTTTGTTGTTGTTTTGTTTTGTTTTAGAAAATGGAAATGCAGCAGAGTCAACTCTATCAACATTCTCAAATCAGTAATGTGGTGAAAAATTAATAATTTTTAACAAGCTCTGCAACTTGAACAGGACACTGTTCAAATGTCCTGTTAGCCTGTTTCCCTAAGAAGGTAAGGCTTATATAATCCCCTTGTCCATTTCCTGGACCCCTCCCCAAATAGCTTATGAGCTCATTAGACAACTTCAAACAACTGACACAGAAGAGGTCTGAAAGGTACTGACTTCCTAAAAAAAGAACTGCACAGCTGCAGCCCAGAAGCCATGGCTCCTGAAGTAACCTACTTGGCTCACCCGCAGCCCATGGGGCAGCCAGGAGGTACATGCTGAGACCAGCCAGATATCAGCCGGCCAAGAGGCAGCTTCTGCCAAGCGCTTGCACAAGTCCTCTCTGTCAGCTGGGGGACAGGCAGCAAAGACTGGCAGGAACTGCAGGATGGAGGGGGATGTAACAGCGAGGTGCAGCTGGAGAGAGGGGTGGYGAGGTGCAATTGCAGGTGTTCAGACAACATGCTATTCAGAACATTGCATGTGAATGACCACCAGTTAAATAACTGAATGATAGTAAAGCCTAATGAAATGCTCATGTTCCATCTTGAATGACAACATTAGGCCTGGTTTTTTGTCTTTAAAAGTGTGAAAAATGTTCAGAGTTTGAAAAAATGATCTGATTAATGCGTCAGCTTCTATCACCTATCCAAATGTTAGGTGGAAGAAAACTAAAAGCATCATCCCAGAACATAAGAATGCTTCTGGAAAAGATACTGGCAATCTATCTAAAAATTAAAGCTTCTGCTCTTAGRAAAAGGTGCAAACTAAAAATGAACTGGTACATTACACAGGCTAGTTAATTAGATGACCACAGTACCTGAATTATTTTATCTCCAGGCTGCAACAACTTAGATGCTGGTCCTTCTGGTTGCACTCTGGTTACAAATATACCCTTGAAAAACAGAGGTGGAAAACATTTTTGACAACTTACTTCATGAATAGTAGGGTAGCATGAAACAGATGTAATTCAAAACATTTCAATTTTCCATCTTAAGTAGTAAAGAATGCAGTATTATTTTACAGTTCTACTGGCTTTTGTGACTGCCTTCCTTTTCTGATGTTAAATCCAGGAGAATTGCCTTTAAAGGAGTATTGAAGGGCAAATTCTGATCTGCCTTTGTTTAACTTGGCAAATGTATATATCAAGATGAATTATCAACCACCAGAAATAAGGCTGTAGGCTAAATCATGTTCTCTTTTAAGAGGCTTCCTAATCGTAAACTCCATAATTCACTATCTCAAACCTGCTGACTGATACCTGGAACTGTGCAAGAACCACTCCGCTGGAATAATCCTCTGTGTTGTCATGTGACCACTGTGGTCACCCACCACCTTCATTTTCTGTATCATTTGTGCCCAGTTTTCTCCCCTCCAGTCCTGGAATTCAGTGGTTTGGGGAATATATGTACTTCACCCACCCCCTTTGCTGAACACTASAAACATTATTAATCAGAATGATTTTAAGATGCATTAGTATAAAATACTCACATCATCTTCAGGTCTGAATGGATTCCCTCTACCACCAACACCTCCTGATATACTAAATCCAAGTTCTGGATCCTTGTCAATTCTCACTCGAATCTGAGTAGTTACAACCAAAGTTAGATGAACTGGCTGAAAACCTGCATTCAAAGCTACTGTAATGAAATTACTACTAAGGAATTCAGGTGAACAAAAGCTTTACAAAGAAAAAAAATTCAAAAAAAGCATTTATCACCGTTAAGAGAGTATTATATCTCATACTATTAATTCGGAACAAGATTCCAATACAATAGCATCGTGTATATCATCATCAGCATAAGTTTTACTCCAATATCACTATTATGATAATCATAGTTCATGTGGGCTTTAAATTCAGAGATATTTAGATACTACATAAATGAATTTAATGCCCCCAGCAAAAACCATGTTTCTATGAGAGAACCTGTTCCTCCTATTTCTTTGCTACCTCTAGCTGAATTTTAAAAATCAAACCTCCTTCCTACTTTCACTCTAAGTTCTACGTAGCCCACACTGTCCCCCCTTTCTCTTGCCAGAATAGTTGACTAGATAACTTATTTTACACAAGAAGTGGACATTCTTATTCTAGCACAGAATGGAAACATAATTCTCAGTATTTTCGGGGGGGGGGAGGGGGGGGGGCAAAAAATACCAAACCAAAAAAAACCACCAAACCAAAAAATACAGAGGAAACATTCTGTGTCCAAGAGCAGAAAGAAGGTTGCCACCATGAAAGAGCCATTAAATTGTGTAAGAATTTCTTACCCACATCTGTCTATCATAAATAGAACTGATAATTATCAGGCATGCATCAGATGCTCACACTTTTTTTATCCTGGCTTTTGCTTATGGATGCACATTTCTACATTTGCAGGTTTTTGAACTATTCTGAAGAGCAATGTGTAGATGCAAAGTACTCTAAGTTGTACTGCTACTTTGTATTTTTTCAGTTACTAGATAAATAATGAGTTGGTGATCAATAAATGTAGTTGAGAAATAAATTTCTAGCTCAGTAAAAAGATGCAACCTAAGTTTCTGGTACATTCTGTTAAAAATCTAGCACATTTCTCTCTTAAAATGTTCACATAAAAAGTAAAAAGAGGTCAAAACTAGAAGTAATGTGTGATTTCAGTAGTAGAACTGCACTGAGATAACGCTGTCTTCTGCTGAACATAAATTCCTGTATGATTTCTGTCACCATCTACAGAGAAATGGTAATAAACGAAAACAATCTAACAATTCACTGCCACTGACAGACGTCATATTGTCAAGTAAGATTTTGTTCTTACCTCTTGCTTTGCCAACTCATGGCTTTGTCTGGGAGAACACTGGGACTGGGTATAGGGAGGTTGGTGGGCAACTTTCAACATCAGATAATCAATTAATTGCTCTCTAGACGGATGTCTTGCTACTGATGATTGAGGAGGGAGATGATGGACTTGGCTGTAGTTTGCCTGAGGTCTTTGAGGCTGGCACATCTGTCCATTTGTCAAAGGTATCTGAATAAAACATGAATACTCTATGTCATACATTTTATAAGCAGCGATCCTCAATTTCTCCTTCATTATTTCAMTATTTCTCATACTTGACTGTTTTTAATTTTAGGAACATTACTAAAACTACTCTCCTGGATCATGTACAATTAGACTCAATTTTCTTTATAGTCATCAGCTCTGACCTCCTGAGAACAAATCTGAAAAACAAAACTTACTTTCAGTGCTAATCTACTAGAACAGACTAGACAGTGTTTGCTTTTAGCACTTGTTTCACTGAGTTATCCCAACCATTATTTTCTAGCAGTGCAACTGACAGTATTGACACTTGGTTGATATCATTATAGTTTGCACTTTTATTGCATAAAATGCAGAGATTTTGTAACAATTCCCAGTAGATCATACACAAAATAAAAATCCCACACAGCTAGCAGACACAAATTACATGCTCTTCGAGCATCTTCCGGTGCCCACTTTGCAAGAAAACCTTCTGAGCAAATTCACATACAAGCTCAAGATTTTAATATCAAAACTGTAATGATATTTTCAATAAATACTATTCTTTTGTTAACACATCTGTCACTGATTTGATAGGTATAATGATTGCAAACAGCAGTAAGATACTCAACTGTCAAGACATACAGTGCATTCAAACTATTTTACTAGAAATGATGCTGGAGATGACAATGTTTTTTACTGGAGCCTCAGAGTTACTCTTCAACTCTGCAGCTCTGTGTTGAGATGGGCAGCCTTCTCCCTCCTTGCCCGTACGCCTGGTGCTTTTACCTAGCCTAAGTAATCACTCATCCATTGGCACGATTCCCACATTCCGAAAATGATACAGTCTTGAGTTACAGATTCTTTTCTGCCTGCCATCATTATCCCATTAGTTATAGGATACAAGGATATTAAAATACTCTCTCTCTCAATATTATAAATAACTGAAACGTGTGAATTTCAACCTTTAACCATGCTATGAATAGACACATATCAGAATCTATTCTGTTAACATGAGTATTTTATAACAAAGTGATTTTGAGAAATGGTAATGTGTGTACATATACATTTTTTAGCTTATTCACAGATCAGAAGTATTCAATTTACAGAATTTTCTACTGCCTCTTCTGAAAGCCTAAAGGGTGACAGGAAAACTATTTTTTGTCACGCTGCCAGAGGCTGAGTTTATATAGGCAACATGTATCAACAGCTATCCAAATTTCCAATATCCAGTGTCTGTAGAAATGCAACTCAAATTACTGAAGTTATAAAAAGAAAATCAATTGCTGCATCGTAATAATTTACAAGCATCCACTTAGTTTCATTGTAGTAAGTCCTGCCTGTACAGATGATCCTTAGAGCTGAGTACAGAATCTCTCCTACAAATTCTGGTTTATCATCACAATTTCATCACAACAGATTTCAAGTTTGTTCTTTAAAAGGTTTAATCATCTTCAGAGTGCTTTCCTGAAATCACCTGCCATATTCCAATTTCCATTTGCAATTTTTGTCTTTTGCTGGAAATTTCTTCTTTCAAACCCCCTGCTGAAGAAAAACGAGAACTATCCTCCTTCATAYAGTTAACTATTTTGTCTTCCAAAAACAGGATGCCATTTCATTTACGCCACCTTCGATACCTGGGTATTTCATTTTAAAGAAGCCCCAGTTCCAACTGCTATTCCAACGTATGTTTCTACTACTAATAAAAAAATATATCCTTACAAATAATTATAAGTATATCCTATCCATGGTGTCATGTAGATAATTACCTGCACAGCTATTTTCTTCATGCTGTCCGGAGGAACATCTTTGAGACTAAGTGTGGCAGATGAGTAATTCTGCTGTCCTGAAATGAATACTTCATCCTGGCATTGGTCTCCTGGAGTAGAAGCCTGGGGATGCTTTAAACAGAATGGAGCAGTAAAGACGATTGTCTTCAAAGAATTCAAACTAAAAAATTCTCGTAAGAAGCCCAGAATAAAACATTTTAAGGGCTTTATCATTCTTTATCTTCTTTGATTAACTAGTACATTGTTTATGTAGAAAATCTTACTAGCCAAGATACCACCCATAAAATATTGATGGATATTTACAAAAACTAGCAACTGCAGAGGTGTCTTTAATCACCAACAAACTGATAAGAAAAGTCAACAAATGTTAAGGACTGCCTATTCAAGGACTTATAGGGTTAAAAGATGTCTTCTGTTGACTTTATCCTGCTCACTGTGGATTCCATAACATCATTCAGTATGCTCAGAGTTGAAGAGTCATTTCCTCACATTTTCTTACAAACTAAAATATTAATTTTCTTGAATGCCTAAGGTATCTTACGCTACAGTTTACATCATCAAAATTTGTTTGGGGGAGGAAAAAGCATAATAAGATTTTGTTCAAACCTTTATCAACCTAGGTTAAATTCAGAATGGTAATCTCTTGTTCACATATGTACCATGAAACCAGACAGTTTTATATATGTTCAACCACTTATAAAAGCCAATTAGAAAATTCAACTTCATGACATTAAACTGAAAAGCCTTGCAATAAGTTTAAGGCATACGAAGTGAAGGCAAAGTATTTGACTTAATACCTATAAAAAAATTCCAGCATGTAAATTATATTCTTTTTATTGAAAGCATTGTCCGTAAGTAAAAGGATAACTCTATCAATTTAAGGACACCTCTCACAGTTTATTCTTTCCCCCTCTATATATTGCAATAGCCTCCTGTAGGTACTCACTCGAACAATGTGCACACCAGAACCTCTTCCGTCTGCAACACTCAAGGCAACACTACCCTGGCTGCCATGCAGATCCCTAGAGCTGCCATAGTGAAAGCTGCTAACTGCAGCATAATTGGAATTAAAGGACCTAGACAGCATGCTCTGAATAAAGAGGGGACAGATTTAACACAGAGATTAGTGCAGCATGCATAAACCACAAGACATGTTATACATAGACTAATACAAACATATTCCATTGTCATGCAAGATAAAAACCATGCAAGAACAGTACCACTGTGATGTATAAAACACAACTTAGTGACCCTTATTTACCTTTATTTACTGTAAATCAGCATGCAATCAGCAGTTAATATGCAGAATTACATGTAAATAAAGTCATTCAAATGTTCACGTGTCTGGAAAAACAACAAAGGTGCACAGCTTATCAAAATTTCTAGGTTTTAAATTTGCAACATATCAAATATGTTGTAGGAAGAGAAGCTGGCAATCAAGATAAACGCCTGTGAAAAACCATCTAATGACCAGTTATTGTTTTGTCTCATTTTTCCCCCTATTACTTGTACAGTACAAATAAAAATTTACATAGAGACAGAGATTTGACTGTTTGACTGGGTTTTCTTGCTGTTGCAATGCTGTCAACCTCCGCAATGCATTCCAATAACACTTCATTCAAGAATGTGAATGAGCCTAAYTTAAAAAAAAAAGGGCTCAAAAGAAACCTCGGAGTCCACCCCTGTGCCACTGTAGGCAGTCAAACAGGTAACATGAGCTCAAGGACAGAAGTAATAGTGGTTTGGTGTTGAGCTTCGTTACCTTGCAAACCTGACCTCTGCAATATTGGCAAGGATAACAGAAAGAAAGCAGTAGACATTGCCATCTTGCCACCATGGACTTTTGTAGTTGTAAGAACAACAACAACAACAACAAAAAGACTGCACAAAAGAAGAAAAAGGAAAATTTTCCATATGCCACCTTACAAATGAAACAAACCTATCTTGAAAAAGTGACAAAGACCCATGAAAAAATATGATCATAGTAAAAGATATAACACAAAGCATCAAAACCCAGCAAATTCAAAGTTGTTTTTTTTTATAAAGTTTCTAATTTTTCCAAGTAAAAAAAAAAATTCAAAATACATATCATTTGACTAAGATACTGCAACAACTCTTACATGAATAAATACATTTTGGTGTTTGTCTGTTGACTACATGTACTAATCTGATTTTGAAAATAGTCAGTAGTTCTCAGGCTCACATTTGCTCTTTCATACTAGCTTTATCTTGTGAAACTAAAACTAGTTTAATAATCAAAGTCATATGCCTCTGCATATTCATACTCCCCAGATGCTCTGGTAGCACAGTCATTGGAAACTCCCTTGGAACACAGTATTTACTGACAATACTTGGCTTTTCTTGGCCAAGACTCTTGGATAACCTCTCACTCAATGGCATAGCGAGCTTTCTTCATGCTCCTCTTCTACACCTACTCTGTTCTCTAGTCAATGGATTTTTTCAAGCTTCCAGACAAGTCTCCAGAGGCTTTCCCTCTCTTGGGAGGGGAAGACTCAGCACTTAAGTCTCTCTTTACTAAACATTCAATCTGAGCTTTCAGGCCAAACACCTAGATGAAACTGCCAAAGCCAGTTTTCCTTATCTCCTTAGTGCCTCAAAGCATCTTCTTACAACTCATCTCAAAATAGCTTCTATAATTAGCCAGGTGGCCTTCTTCCCCCACTTGGACAGGCAACTCCCTGAAGTCTCCTTACAGGAAGCTCCTCTCAGAGGCTCCTATATCTCTCAATCTTCTGTAAGTGGCAAAAGGACAGCTAAAATAGGAAGAATGCATGGCGAGACTAGAAAGCTATCTTCTGAAAGTGTCGCTAGCAGACCACCCTACTATAAAGATCCCTAGATCCACTAGATTCACTTGTCTCTTAGAAGGACCCAAACAAATGGTCAATCGATAGTGACAATCTAAATCCAGATTTGTGTTTACAATCTAAGATAGATCTGCAATAGGAGGTAGAACTTTACTAAAATTTGTAGAGGCATGAACTTGTCCATCAGGAATTAAGATTTCAGTTAACTCAGTTTAGTGACCTTCAAGGTGATTACATAGCCGGAGAGTAGTTTTATTCAAGGGTTTATAAAATCTCCTTTCTTGGTAGAGACTTTTTCCGAAGTACAAAAAATGATTGYGCAATTGATGTAGGGAAGACATGAGAAGTACTGCTAATACCACTTTTTTCCTTCTCTACATTGGGCACAGTGTCTCAACACTAAATTAGAAGGAACCCACAAGTTCAAACTGTACAGAACAACTACTATTTAAAATTACATGGAGTTGTAAGAAAGTTTTAGTTTAACACAAGAAGGGATTCCTAGTGACAAATGAGGCTATATTAAATGTCTAGAAATCCCTTCACTTTTCATTGCCACCTTGACTATCTAAGATTCTTTAGAAAAAGCTTGCTCAAGGTATTATGGAACACTTGAAATGCCTAAAATGAATGCTTTAAGCCTTTTGGAATAAAAGCACAGAAGCAAAAAAAAGCTTCATTTGAAATCGGATAGAATTCTAGCAAAATACGAGTTTATCCCAAAGAAGAACTTAAACACTACGAACCTATTCTTCAGTCACGAGAGAGAAAAAAAAGGCATGAATTTAGGTCTCTGATCCTGCAAAAAATGTATCTTCAATAAGTGACAGCATTCCTATTGAAGAGTTACATATGGAAAATTACATCTAGTTTAAATTCTATCATAAAATGTCTGCAGGGTCAGAACTTGTTGTTTACATTCCAAATGCACAAGAAGCTTATTCCTTTTAAAGTGTGATGTATTGACTTCTGAACTCCACAAAATGTCATTATAAAACATTGATGGGTCAGTAGTCCATTCAAAATGGAGAAAAAAAAAATTATCAACATTTAAAACTAACCACTACTGAATGGATAGCATTCCTGTAATTTATCAGTGTCAAAATATTCTTCAGGCTATGATCTTATAAACACTTAAGCACTTAATTTTATGTGTGCACAGACTCACTGAAGTTACTTCCCTTGACATATCGAAGGAAGCTTAACTTGGAGAAAATCTGAGGCCACATCAATTAAAATATTTTTGCATGTTAGGTACGTAGCATAAAAAAAGATCAATTCAAGAAAAACTTTCAAACTTTGATTAAAACTGCAATTCTGTATCAATACTGAAACACTTAGACTTCTTTCTTTTACTAAGGCACTGTACACTGGCAACTTTGAGAATAAAACCACCTATTCTGATTTCTAAATTGGAAAGTAGGAATCAAATTTTCTGACCTCTTCTCTAAAAGCTCTGCCATTTTAGATAAACAGTAGAGAAAGTAGATAAAAAAATAGAGGACTTAATTCCAGATGAAATTAGGATTGAAAGCAAACACGCACCTGATGAACTCCCAAGAGATCCACATCAAAAAAAGAAAATATACATATGTAAGGAAAGGACAGAGTCAGGCCCAGTAACTGTTTCTGCCTACTCAGCACACAGAAATATAATAGATATTTGCAGATAACTGTTGCAGATATTTATTATTGCAATTTATGGATCAGAAGTTCCTCCACCACACAATAAAATGTGTCACACTAGTGTTCTTACACAGGCAATATTTTAAATTCCTGAATGAAAACTTTCAACAAGACTACTATAGAAGACTACTGTGACATATCAGGTAGTAAAATTGGCAAGTCACACTCAAAACGGAAAATACGCTGAAAAATATTGCTGTTCTTAAAAACTCACCTGTGCACTAAATTTATGAGGTTGGGGGTGGGGCAGAATTGACTGCATGCTTTCCAACAGCTGACATTTAAATAAACTCTTTTCTCTATCCCACAATAAAATATGCTTTGCATCAGGTAAGCAAATTGTTTCTTCTGAATATATGCAAAATTTCTATCTACAAATGGTCTCATGAACTGTTTTCACATTCCTTCAACCAGATGGATAATTTTAGTTGATTGTCGTATGCCCCTTTACAGCTTGTCAAAGGGATTACAAATGCTGGCTACTTAGCTGGAATCCATTATTATTCATTTTTGCTGGACTTAAAACTATCCTCTATCTCTCCTCCTGCAAATTAAACTCTTGAAAGTTTTTTTTTTCTACTATATCAGGTAAAAAGGGCTAATAAATAAAACAAGAACTAGCTTCTCCAATTTGTCCAACAAGCAGACACTGTTTATTTAAGTGGGTTCACCCCCCTCTCTCTCCTTCCAGTTACTAAATTTCATAAAAACAAAATAAACAAGTACTTCAGGAGCTTAGCAAAAAAGAGGAAAAAAAAAAACCAAACCCAACCCCACAACAAAACCAACCCCCAAAACACCCTCTTTCCTAATAAGCACAGGATAGAAATAATAAACATGATTAAATTCAATAACAGACTCAGAAGAGTCACAACAAAGGTAATACTATTAATCCATACTGTTGTGTATAACCACAGGCAAGAAGATAAGAATTAAATATTCATCATAAGGCTTAACTTTATATACCTGTTTTTGTCAGTGTTGTATCTTATGCCTTAAAAAAAGAAATGCCATTTTAAATCCATGAAAGCTTTCTCAAAGCAATTTCCAATAAATGTTCTTTAAATGAGCTCTGTAAACGTGTTCCTTAAATGCTTGTTCCTTAAATGAGTTCTGTAATGACTGAAATTTTTTTCAGACTTCAAAACATTTCAGAAGTCTGGCTTATAGATTAAGCCCCCCTGCCCAGCTAATTTTTAATTACAAACAGAAATACTGAAACCACTGTTTTAAAAGAACAAAGAAATATCCAGTAAATTCCTAGAATTTCCACATTATCATATTTGCCAGCTGCCATATAGGATCATATCTACATTTTTCACAGTTCAGATTTTTCTTTTTAAGTCAGTCTTATCCCAGAGAATATAAAGTAGATAATTATATACACATTCACTTTTAAACCTATAAATAAGCCTCAGATTGCTAAATAAAAGCTACTTTAAAATGCTTCAAGGCCAGAACAAAAGAAACACGCACATACAAAACAGACTTCTAAGATCTGTTAAATTAGATGCACAGCTAAGATCTCAATACCGCTATTCCATATCACTCTAGTAGGAAACAAAAATTAAGGTTTACATATAAAGCACGATAGAAAGTATGGATAGACATAAAGGGAATCAAGTCAGGCAATTTCATTTCAGTCAAGGTGACTACACTGCTACAGTACCTGAACAGATATCACTGGTGTACTAAACATTGTTCCTAACATGGCAAATGTAGACAATATAAGAACGAGCTATAAACAAACTGCATTAGCAGTGCACTGAAGTTTTGTTTCCCTCTGCATTCAGGGATTGCTGGGATTTTTGCTTCTCTGTCATTTCATGTAAGATTTGATATATGCATCCAGGAGAATGCACGCTCACAGAATGCACCTTTTATTAGGGCTGGAACATGGTGAGGTTTGTGGCCGCCTTGTGGGACAAAGGGTCCCCACACTACAGCACAGTACTGTGAAAACCTTAAAACATTTTATGTTGTACGTGACTCAGACTGGATCAGAAGAACAGGTGCAGCTGTTGTGCAGGCTTCTTTAAAAAACAAACAAACCCCATCCCTTTCTATCACCAGAAGTTATGCAACTTAAAACAAACAAAAGCAAACCCATCCCTCCAAATACTTGAATTTCCAAAATTATAGTTAAAAGTCATTTTTCCAACCACCTCAAATTAAATTTCTTTAGCTATCATGTATATTGAAGTATTTAGAATAATAATCACAAACCAAACTGTGTTCTTTCAGCAGAAATTAAAAAAGAAAATCCATCTAGCTGGCATAATCAAAATGTATTTTGGCTGCTTTACTCATTTCCCCTCCAAGGAAACAGGATCAGGCTAATGACATTCTACCCATTATTTATTGATGATATTTTAAACTGGTTTAGCTGGACACCATAGATTACACTCTTCCAGTCTCTACTCAAATTCTTTGAAGATATGTAATGGTTCAGCTCTACATATCAGCTCAAATTCTTGATAGCATTTACAGTACATAGAGTCCTGCTCATCATCTCTAGTTATATCAAAACCTCCAGTGATTTCCTGAAATGAACAAGATTAAGTGTTCTCCTCTCACAGCAATAAATATTCATTCAACAATCTGTCAGATACCCAACTTCAAAAGAAGGCTTGGAGGGAAATACATGTTAATTATGTCTTTTGAATTCTTCAACAACTGAAGCTCTAACCTATACTTCCAAATAGATTTTACTGATTTTCTTTTCCTCGTTCTTAAAGAGAAGACATATGGGAAAAAAGGTTGAACAGAAAGATCAAGAAGTGTAAGGGAATATTTTAGTACAGTACGAATACAGTGCTACAATAAAAATCACTTGGCCTAAAAGAGCTGGCCTTGCAGTCCAGCAGGTCAATGTGACATTATTTAATGTACTCTAAAGTAATTGGACTAAGCTGGCAAGTATGATGTAAAAACAACAGGGACTTTTTTATCTTTAGGGGAAAAGTTCATCTATAGTCTACCATTTGACTGTTTCTCAGATATTAATCACAAATACTTTTACCCTTTTTAAGGCAGTATCAGAAGGACATTTTCAGTGGTAATTAAAAGTTCAAAGCACAGAGTATTTAACTTACTCCATATCCAGGTAACAGAAAGGTAGAAAAGTTTAAAAACAATTATTTTTACCTTTTCTAGTTTTTTTGCCTCAATATGTCGCAGCACCTGTTCCCTCCAGTCATGAGGGACTTTACTTTTTCCTGGAGGGTCTAATAAAGAGTGCTCAGAGTTAACCCTCGGGTTTGATCTCTTTGAAGGGCTAGTCCGTGAGTAACTGAAGTCACTAACTGACATAGTTCTTTCTGGTATTTCATTCACCGACGGCCGAGCACTCTGTGGTCGGGGTACATTTGGACCATCAATGCTATATGTCCTGGCAGAAAGAGGTCTCTGTTGCCCAGATATTACTGGTGGAGCTCTTCCCATTGAATGCAAATCTCTGTATGTTAAATAATCCCCTTCAGGAACCTGGGTCCGCCTTGAAGGTCCAGTATCCCCAACATTTATAGAAGCTGTAGAAGATACACTGCTCTGCCTTTGAAGAGTGTGTCTGGTTGCTCCTGGGAGCAGTCTATCATTCGGTGGAATAGCCCACATATCTATATGTCTCCCAGCCATCCGTTGATGAGTGTTATACGCAGCGCTGGCTCGGACATTGTTATGATTGGAGAAATTCATATTGGCAGAATGCTTTATATAGCTGGGGGTTTCTGTACTGTCAGACCTAAGCAGACGTGAAGGAGGTAAGCTGCCTTGTTCTACTTGGGTGTTTTGTTTCTGGGGCCACAAGGTGTCTTTCGCTGTTGCACTGCTGCTGTACTGAATATTATACTGAGGAGCACAGAACATCTGCGCACCACTTATCACTGATCCTCTCACTACATTAGCACCTTCGGGATTGTGATTTGAGTCAAACTTGAACACAGTTTTTGTAGAAGACACTAAATCTGATGATGACGACGACCCAGGAAAAATCTGCAAAGGCTGATCATACAGAAGAGTAGCAGATTTACTTCGGACTATGTTTTTTCCATCTACACTATCAGATGCTGATTTTACCACTGAGTTTGGCTGTTGAGATCCATTCTCATTGACCATATCGTAAATTTTCAGATCACCAGTGTCCATACTGGTGATGCTGTGAGACTTCATCACAGGACCACTTCTCTGTGGGGACAAATCTTCAGTGCTCCTTGGAACAGACAGCTCAGCAGAATCGCCATCAATTGTAGTGCTTCTCATTAGTTTGTCTTTACTGGGAGACTGTACTGCTTCCTCAGAATGTCCATTTAGTTTATTTATAGGATATTTATTTCCATTTTCGAAGTGCTCACTTTCTTCTTTTGTGTTGTTATTCAAAAAGCCCTTTACTGAAGCTATTTCCTGTGTTTGTAACCTTTCTACAGGAACTGGCACTGCGTCTTCGCTAACCAGTTTATTGATATTCATGTTTATTTGGTCTAATTTGTGAGATTCCTCCATAGGAGTGCTTAGATCAACACCTTTTCCTATTAGGCCTAATCTTTCTTCAATGCTTAATTCATATTCAGATGAATTTGTAACCTTTTCTTGCACATTTATTTTTTCTTCTACTGTAATGCTCAATTCACCTCCATTTTGCAAAAGATTATTCAAATTTTCGTCTTCTCGCCTAGAAAAAAAGATCGCTCTTAAAAGAAATTCCAAAAGGAACCAACATATTCCTTTAAGAACTGTTTTAGAAAAAATAATCATTAACATGGCACACAGCCAAACTGTGCACACAAGACAAGACAAAGACCAATATACAACCAGATTTATGACTTGCTATCCTACCATTATAAAARTGTATTATATAGAGGCAACATTTGTGTCATCTGATTTCAGAAGTTTGTTTAAATTCAACAGGAATTTAAGACAGGTTAAAGGTGTCAAAAAGTACAAAGTGACAATAACTCAATTTTTTTTATCAAATACTTGCAAGTTCCATGACAATTTTGGAGAAATGTCTTGTTTCTATTAGCAATTTAAAAAAAAAAAAAAGGCACCTTCTAACTAAAACCTCAGGAAGGGTAGCAACCTGTAAGTCCATTCTTTAAAAGTTTCTAAAAGCCTTTTATAGTTATGTTAGTAATCAAATTGATCTTCAAAATTATGCAAATAAAAACACAGAGCTTTTAAAATGGTATATTTGCAGTATTTTGCAGGGATAACAAATTATAAGGATGAAATTATTATACCCTATTATTAAAACAGATGGGAACCATGTCTTGTATACTAAAATTAGCCTCTGAATTTTATTGTCCTTTTCTTTTTTTAAAGAGTACTATTCCATTATTTAACATTAAAATTTAAATTATTTCATGAATGATAAATTAATTACTTAAAGGAATGGACACATAATATGAAAGATTAAGTAGCATATTTTTCTATTACATTTGCTCAGTGGTGTACAGTATCTTACAAACCTGATCTTGGGTAAAGCAGCAGCATGTGTTTCTTTGTCTGGAGAACAGAGAGAAATATCTTGGCTACTATCAGTATTTAAGGAAACAGAATCTGACATTCGAGAAGGAGAGGAGCAGTTGCTGTTATTTTGATTGCTGTTGTGGGTAGCTTCATCTGATAAGGAATCAGCATCTTTTGAATCATCTGAAATAAAAATTTGCCAATTTAGTTACAGACATGTACATATGTTTAATAGCCACTTATGTGTGTATGTTACTGTATTTAAAAATTGTCTCTTGTTCTTCAGTTAATTCTTACTACTGGAAACTAACATTAAGTTAACACCTCTGCAAACTTCATTTAAACTTACAAAAGACTGTTGGCAATAGTTCCTATTTTTTAAATATTCAGCTCAATGTAAACAACCCTCACCTGTTAATGAAATTTAACTTGTTTTATTCCAAATTTCCTTGGCATAAGCTAGTGCTGCATTACATAATATTTTCCCCAAATATCTATCAAATCATATTTCTGTTTTGAATTACATGAGTTTATTAGCCCCTATGGAAATGAAGTACACTGCCTCACATGCAGGATTTTGAAACTACACAGTTCCTGATTTTGAACATTATATCATCGTTAAATAGCTATTTACTAGACCAAGCACTCTGGAAAGACCTAGATCACTGGACAAGCTCTGTATAGTTTCATAAATGTAAAAAACCAGGAAAGAAAAATGTTCTTCTGCAGAGTTCAAATCCAATGCATTCCCATGGTTTGTAGATCACTTTGAACAACATTTTCAGAGTAATTTACACCTGTGCACACTGATTTTTCCATAATGTATGCATATGTACATACTACATCCATATAAAAATAATTTCTCTGTGGGACTTGTGGCCAGCCATGATTTTGATATAAGTGCACAAACAAATACATTTAAATTTTTGCTTCAAGACACAGTTACAGGTGCCAAAAGTGTACATTTTGTGAAACTAATATCCATCTCCAGTGACAAGAAAGAAGTTTTGACTTAGTACTTTAGTCAGGCATAAAAACGCAAAACCAGCATTGATAAACATCCATCTTTCCACCTGCATGTGATCCTTAGCAGACTCTTCCTGCTACCTCTGTGTGGTTTTCCTTCATCCCCACTAAATCTCACCCTTTTACGTCTAATGGCCAGAAAAGCCTTTTTCCTGGAAAGTACTTGACTAGGATATCATATGAAGCAAAATACAATTTGCTCTCCAACTTCTAAATTATGTTTTCTCTGAATCCAACGCCATTCCTTACCCTGAAGGAAATGGTTACCCAGACTGAAATTATCTTTCAGAGAATATAAAACTTAGGTAACAAAAACAATGTTCTGATGTTTCCTGTTGGAGGAAAGAAGAAAAATAAAAGAGTAAAGTGACTCTGGAGAAAGAGTTGTCACAAGAGAAGTTTATTCTTAAACCTTAGGAAGAAAGCACAGCTTCTCTGAGAAATTTAACCAAGTGATATCGCTGCCTACAGCAGCAATAAAATCTGGGGGAGGGGGGGATATATGAAATATTTCCAAGGTAAATACCACTTTCTGCAATCCTTTTCTTAAGTGTACCAAGAGTGTGTTCAAGCTAACAGTCCCCCAAAACATATGCATCTCCTTTTCCCCTCTGCTTTGAAACTGATGACAAGAATCAAGAAAATGAGGATGTCAACACAGCTTTCTCTACCACACATAAGTATAAGATATTGCAGAATTCTTTTTCTGCTTTCATTGTTTAACTARATAATTGATCATCTTTCTTTTAAAACATACAAATTAAATCTACTTTTATATAATTTAATTGGAAAAACTAGCCACTTTAAGTCAAGAAATTATCAGAATCACACAACAGTTCTATTGCTTTTTATGGTATCTAACCTTTTTTGTTATTGCTAAGAGCTACCACTTTTGGTTGGTTTATGGAGGTTTCTATCAGCGGTGGTCGCATTTCTGCCATTTTCATCTCTTCATCAGAGGAGAGTTCTTCTGACTCCTGATAAGGAAAAACAGCTTTATGCTGTGCATTTTAAAGAACTGCTTAAAGGTTAAATAAATGCTATCTAAACTCCAATAAACAATAAAAAGGAAAAAAATAAACAAGCAACATAACATAGGAATAACGTAACAACTGTGTAGTGCATTTGTAATGCAAGTCAACTGAATTTAGTAATATTTGCCACTGAATTATCTTTAAGAAGCAGCACATGCAGACTTGCATTGTCACTAATGAACTCCATGGGAAGGCCAGTCAAACCAGTAACTTCAGCTGCAAAAACCTACCTGGACCAAGCTGATGCAGCCTCTGAGTTCAAGTCAGGAAGTTATCACTGAACCAGCAAACATTCCAATACCCAAATACCCAAGCTGGGTATTGGTTTTGCAGAAAAGGGCTCAAGCTGAAACAGCTATAGAGTAGCATGACCAAGACAATCTTAGGAATAGAGAGCTATGCTGTGAGAAAAGACTGAATGAGCTTGGCTTGCCTAGTCTAGAAAAAAAAGAGCAAGTGTAGCTTGCATTTATATCTTTAAATTTACGCTGGTGGTAAATTCCAAAAGGAAGAGAAGTTATTTAACTTTAAGAACAGTGGCAGAGGAATAAAGCAATGCTGAATACATTTAAGCTAGAAATCACTAGTTCCTAACCATAAGATGGAGCTCAGTGCACTTACGAAAAGAGATCAACTATCAAAGCTGCTGCAAGAGCAGCCATGCAAGTGATTCTGTATCCTATTGCCAGCCCTAYAATCCTATCACATTCAAAAAACGACTGTTTCCAGTAATACTTTGAAGAAAAAAAACCCTTCCTTCCCTAAAGTGGAAATTTCTTTCTAGTAAACATGATTCCTATTACAAATGCTACAAAATCCATGTTGCAGATTGCAAAAATAGCCTGTCAATGTTCACTTTTTCTAACAAATTTCAGAACATTTAATTTGTGGAACCTACTGGAGCACCACCTTTCCCACGATACTAACTACCTGGCCAGTTCCTTGGACTGCAGGGAGAACAGGGACTGAGATGTAGCAAACCAAGCTATGATAGTCTCCATTAAAAATAAAAAATAAAAATCCATCTGTTTTTCTCTGCAATCAGAACAGACAATCTCTTCACTGCCTCTACCACACTGCCTTTCCTCTTGGATGTGACATATAACAAGAGTAATCAACACTGAAATGAAAAACTTACATGCATGCAAAGTTTAGGTATCTGGATTCAACTGCAACACAGTTACCAGCAGGTTATTACATGGAAGTACAGAATTCACTATCCCTGACTGACTACACACTGCTGCCTCATTTACCTACTGGCATGCAGCCAGCTACAATGAACTGCTGTCACTATCATTAGGCAACTAATATGATTTTCTGAAATTATGTTTTTAAACTAAAGAAAAATGTCAAAACCAGTATTTGCAGAAAGCATGTAGAAGCAGGAACACACTAGTGGGGAAATAGCAACAGCCACAACTGCTTGTCACAAAGTCTCTTCAGCAGAAGTATGATATATGCATGTTCCACTGCTTACACAACACAGGCAAAAATAATCTGCTTGTGAAACTATGAAAAAAAGCATTTTACAGGTTGTGACTGGCAACTGATTAAGTGAAAAGTTCCAAAATTTGTCATAAGTCTGAAACATTCTAAATAAATGAATACATGGTTTTTGTCAGAAAGATGTACAAAGAATTTAGAATTTAAAATCTCTGAAAATTTGCCTCTTCGTAAGAGGTAAATACAATCCAAGTCATACTCATGACAGCTCACTAATAAACACAAAGGAATACCTATTTTTAAACCCACCTTTCACTTTTCATTTGAAATTAATGTGCATAGTCACTCAGATTACAAGCTTTCGATTGTTCCCACTAATCAGATATTTTGTCATTTCAATGACAATTAAAATAAATTCTTTAATGAAGAACTGACAATCATGCAAAACCTCGAAAATTCTATTTAAGTATGAGTCTTTTCACAGTTTGATACTTAAGTCAACTTTTAATTGAATTTGTTTATTTTTCTTTAAATGCATGTATCTTTCATCATGAACTTTTTATTAGTTATTTCAAGTTTTACTTAATATAATCTGAAGTGAGAAAAATAATGCATTGCAAACCATCTGTATTTGCAGCACTTATGGATAACAATTTTCTGCTATTGTCAACATAAATTTTCATCTTCCAGAGTAACAAATTCAATACAACACCAGCACAATTCTTTGACTACTGTGATGTTCATTGCAATTCCATACCTCGAGCGTGTCTTCATGGTTGACAATTGTTTTCGTGTTCTGCAAGGTTTTAACAAGTGCAGTCATGTGTGAATTCGCAGTGCTGTGCTCAGCTTCTGGTTCAGTAGGTTTCCGCACAGAGCTTCCTGCTGAATATTGCTTTCTCTCATCTGCTTTGTTCTTTATTGAAGCAATTTCTGAAGTCTACAGGATTAAGAACATTAGCAGAAAAAACATCCTGAAAGGTTTTCAGTAACATGCGATATTTAGAGTTAACATTATATATTTTGGGAAACTATGGAATGGAATGGAAAATCTGAGCTTTGAAATTACAAAGTATGAAATGCACCGGGTATGAAATGCAGGAGTCTCTGCAGATTACTGAGGTACAGTCCTTACCCTTTGTCAATGACTTTGACTCTTCTCCTTATTTGGGTCAATTTGTACCATTAAATTTCCAGTTAAATTAAAAAAAAAAAAAATATCCAAGAATATCTACAATGAGACATGTCAGCACCAAACAGTAGTCCTATCACCTACCATGCTACATCAACCTGTTAGAGACTCCTGACTCCTGTRCCAACTTGCTATGATTGCCTTCCCAACTTATCATGTAAAACCTCCCGTCACGAAGGCAGCAGTAAAATCCTTAGAGATTATCCTGAATTTCATTGTGAAGTCTGGCAGATAAAAGAGGATCAGAGGATGACAAAGATACCATCCCCTCCAGAAACCGAAGCCGCCAGCTCCTTAACACATCCATAGTTTGTATTTGCCTGACAATCAAGTCACTTTCTTTGTTCTTGGCATCAGAGGAAAATTGCTACTGCAAACCAGATATTTATTACAGACTTCTTTAGATGGTAAAGAGTTAAGTTCTGCTCTTTAACCTGACAATTTTTSTTGCTAAAGCATTAGTGGGGAGGGAGAAGAGAATTAAAAGGAATCAATGACACTCTAGATCTTTGGAAGTTCTGGCCAAGTCAGAAGATAATATTATCTCTAACCTTTACCCCCACATCTTTTACAGAAATTGTCTGGCCTTCTCGTTTTGACTCCTTCACAGTATCTTCAGTAGATTCTTCATCCTTTAGCCTATGTACAATTGTCTGGACTGTTTTGACCATATTCTTCAGTTCATCAGGATATGGAGTTGGATATCTCTTCAGGTTGCCTTCCTGTATAACAAAAAGCAATAATGATCTACATTTAATTAAATGCTGTAATTAGAACATCAGCTTTAAAACAGACAATGAATTAGGACAAAACAATGAACAATCTAGGATCTCCACTTTGCTGTTCAAGTCTACTTGGACTGATGCAGACTTAAGTTTATAAAACCCAGTGAAATTATGAATCACTCCCCACCCCCTGCCAAATGTGTCCATTGACTGCAAACAGGAAGAATTATGACAACTGTAATTTATTTAAAGAAAAATCAGGATTAGTCATTGTTTCCCCACTATCCTCCATGGCACCACCAGTCAGGGAGTCTCTTAGTTACGCCCTACATTGCCTTACATCAGCCGAGATAGTTTCCCTTGTGCTCCTCTTCAAATGATCTAGAAAAAAAACCAAACCAAAACAAAAAAAAAAACAACCAAAAAAAACAAACAAAAAACCAAAACACACCACCCAAAAAACCCAAAACCCCAAAAAACACAGTGTTTCATCCTGTTAGGTACTCTTAACTAATAACTGAAGACTTGATTTCTTCAGCAGAGTGAAATCCACAGCCAAAGTAAGGAAAAGGAAGGGATTCAGGGTTGGGGATAAGAGGGAGGGAAGCACCAAATATTCAAAAATAAAGTCAATGCTAACCCGAGGCGGTGCCTCTCTCTCATCTTTGTCTTCATCACACTCAAATGCCACCTGAGCACGCTGTTTCCGCTGCTCCTCCCACAGAGATGGATTGAAACTTTCATTATCAGATATGAACATAACTAAAAAAAAAAGACTCTTGTAAGAATAGGACACATTATGCGAAATAAAAATCCTCTTTTTCTTTCTTGTGATGGGATTGGTGTTTGTGTATGCATTCTTAAAAGATAAGAGACTAGCAGCACCATTAATTGAAGACTAGCTGCACTGCCACTGCTTTATGAACTTGGTTATGTTTTCATAATACTAAAATCCCTATCTGTAAAGTAAAAAACTTAACACACGCAGCTGTACACCAGTCTTAACACTCACACTTGAAAATTTTCAGCAGAACTCTCTGCTGCAAAGTATTTTTATTCATATATATATAAAAAAATATGAAAATATGTATTTGTGTTTATATATAAAAATGTAAATTCTACTTATATAGATTTATATAGCCTGACTTCAGTGAGGTGGTCTCATTAAGCATGTATAAGAGCATTCACCTGATTTATACAAATGACAGGAGCTTTACAAAGTATTTCTCGCTTTATTTTACAAGAGATAAAAAAATTATTTTGGGTACCCACTGGCTCTTAATCTAGCATGTCTCCATGCCTCATGTTACATCAGCCAGGTTCTACTTTAGCATGCCAAATAGTCTAATAAATCTGCCACCACCACCCCAGCAAATGTATATCCTTCACTAGCAATGCCAAGACTTCATATTAACTACTTCTATACCTGAAATAGAAAAATACTTAATTATAGGGCTCAATAAATACATTGGAATATTTGTTACTCTGCATTCATTTCGTAAACTTAAAATTGTAACACATCTGAAAATATTCTAATAGACTTCACTATCACCAAAACTGCTCCTGACCAAAAGAATAACTTGATAAAGAATTTTAGAAACTTTAACTTTTAAAAACGCTGTCTATTGAACTTTAAACCTTCCATTTGGAATGACCACCTCAGAGGCAGGTATTCTGTCAACTTAAGCCAAAGAAGCAGCCCTTTCCTTGTCTACAGAAAGAAACCCCATCACCTGGGTAAAGAAAAGTTCAAATGGAGAGAACGTTTTCAGGAACAATCTTGAACTTCACTGAATCTCCAAATGATTTTCTAATTTTCACATTCTATCAGAGATATTACAGATGCATTATCTGAATTATAAGGCACTAAAAGTGATTCACAATTTACTGTTTTTGCTGATACTTTTGATCCACTCCTCTCTCACTGTACTAGGCACTTGTGCCATGGAACAGCAAACATTGCCACTTGTCAGCTTTCAATTATTTCCATTGATACATGGCCTCCATTTCTTTTAAAGCAGCACAAGCTTTTTCCTGCCAGAGAGTGATGAAATAAGGAGATTTAACTCTCTTTCCCTAACTGCTGATGGGATTACTCATGGAATGTTACTTATTTTCCTAACTATTTCACAAGTGTGCAGAAGTAACTTTCTGGTAAGGTCTTAATATTTTGGGCCTAACTTTTTATAAAAGAGTTCAAACTAAATGTGAGCAAAATGCTTTTTTTCTGGACCGATTTTTTTCTCTTTTAAAATGAAACACAGAATGCTAAGTACTTTTCCAAAAATGTACTCAGTAACGGAGGGTAACGGAGGAAACATTTTGTCTAACATTCTGTTAAAACAGTCAGTCTGAAGCAGACACCTGCTAAGAAGAATTTCACCCCAAACCATTAAGGTCTGCCAGAATGAAATAGGGTGTCACACTGGGAAGTGGCAACCATCGTAGAATGTGATCCCGCCAGTCCATTCCCCACCTCGCTCACTGAAACAGTTTCACCTAGAATTTACCAATACATAGATCACATTAAGTTACTGTTCTCATTCTTCAGATGTAACTCTTCATCACTTAGAAGTTTACTTCAAACTTGTATTTAAGTATTACCTAGTGAAAATCATATTAGCTGGACAGTCTTTCCATTATTATTATTTTCAAAAGTATTCTGACAGGGTATTTCAGAAATTCTTACCATCCTCGGTCCTTGGTTGCTGGGGAAACATGTAATTAGTAAGCACTGTTTTCTGTGTGTCAGGGTCAGCTTCTTTTTGAAGAGGGATAAGTGGTTTAGACTAGGAAGCAAATGAAAGAAGGGTATTTTATGACAATATACATGAAAAAGTAAATATGATCTACATATCACAGAGCATGACTGTCCCATTACTTTGAAGACTACTCTGCCTTGTATTAAACCATTTCTCCTCTGAATAATTTTCACAAAATGAAGTTATTAACATGTCTGTCTTTACAACTGGCTTTGACTGAGAACTGAAACTCAGTAACAGCTTTAAGAGAAAAACAAACACTGGATATTAAAAAAATAACCCAGTTTCTTGCTATGACTTATTACTATCCCAAAGCAGGCTGATCTGGAATACACAGATATATTTGGCCATTTAAAGCTGCAGACAAACATATAAGGAGAAAAATTTTGTACTCAGTTTTTCATATTGACACCAGATTGAATACCCCCCACCCCTTACAAAAAAGGGCAGGGGATTCTTGAAATTACTGTATTAGTAAAAGTGCTTTCATTATACTACATCTGAGGCTAGTGGATTTCTGGCAGCCCTGTACACCTTAATGCCATCCAGGAAATCAGCATAGTACAGAGGGCTTCAATACGCAGCAAAAATACAAGCTCCAAGCACATGAGTTACTCCTGAATAGCTTGAGACCTGGACAGTCACAGAGTTCAAAGGTGTGGCAAGAAACCTAGCTCAAAAAAAAGGCATGCTAAGTTTCCCCAATGGTATAGCTGTGGAAGAAACAGCATGCTACGCATTCAAATACTAGCTTATCAAGCACTAACTCTCCTGTGTAAACAAGCCTGAATTAAGAAAAACAAAACCCAAAAAAACAACTTCTGTTAAATTGCATTTCCTAACAGCACAGAACTTTGCTAGAAGTATGAAAATTTCCAAGGACAGGTAGGCTCAGTGTTGTTTATTTCAGGAGAACCGACATAGTAATGTCAAGGAAGTATTGATGTATATACACAGTATCAGGTCTCATTATTTAACAGACAGCTCTGTACTTTTCAATTCCATTAGAAAAAAAGTCAACAATCACCTATTTTTAATTTTAAAAAAAGTTCACCTGATTGTCTGATAGCCACATAGCAGTGAGCTGTTGCAGTTTTGTAAAGGTAAATGGCAAATTCTTCAGTCTGTAAATTACAATAAGAATTTATATAAGTACACTTATCAATACTGTTAAGATTGTAAGAAACAATCCTGCATTAGCCTGTAAAAATGTTTAAAAAGGGCATTTACAGATATAGTTAAACTAACAACTATTGACAGTTGAAAGGCAATAGCATTTAATTTAGATTCAAAGCTATACCTGGAATTAAAAAAAAACAAAAACAAGCAAATGAAAAAGAAAACGCATTTCTACCCAGTTTAGCAAGCAGCTCAAAAAAAAAAGTGACAATGTAACTTGAATTTAAGTCAGTTCAGTAACCTGAATACAATTTTGAAGACAATTAACCCAAATTAATTAATCTGAATCCTCAGCATTTTATCTTTCAATATACATGCACACCAATTAAGAAAAAAGTGCTACACCTGAAAATTGTTTGTTTTTTCCGAGATACATGTGTGGGAAAGGGGCTGCCCTGGATAATGGAAGCTCTGGCATTAATGGATAAATCAGGCTACAGATGGAGTACAGAGAAGCTGGATTGGCAGAACAGGAGGGAGAGCTCAGTTAGACTTATCTCTCCAGTATATTTAAATTCTACAAATTGGCAATTCCCAAAAGAGAAATGTTTTGTCAGTTTTTAATGACCAGCTCTAATAAAACACAACTCTCTTTTCCCCATTCCAGCACACTCAAGTGTTTTACACCATACTGTGATACTGTTTTGTGCCCTCCATATGCAATACAGGAAGCTATTAACTTTTAAGTAAGAATCAAAAGTTTTAYGAAAATAACCAAACTAATTCCCCAGAAAAATACATGCTAACAATCATGAATGTATTGAAGTTGTGCTTCAACGGATGTGCCATGTGTCAAGTCATTAAAATAAAGACAGCTTAATACAATGGAACTGCAAGATCCAGAATACAACAATAACACATTACATACATGCATCTCACTCAGCTTCTAAGCTGTGCATGAGATAAGGAAAGATAGCATAATATATTCATACAATATCTCTACATTATTATTGCATTTTATAGAACTTCTACTTGAATAAATGCATTCACAAACCTATTGTCACTCAGATTGATGACTTTTAATTTCTGCATATCACCCATTTCTTCAGGGAGAAATTCAAGCTTGTTAGAATGCAGAAACAACACTGTTACATGCTTCCAGTTTCCAATCTGAAAAAACCCGAAGAATTAATTCATCTCCACAACTCTAAAATATGCAAATTTTTACTGTTTTAAAACAGTTAGTATTACAGCTATTTTTGCCTGTAAAGTGTAATTAAATTTATTCTTACCTATTAAACCGTCTTTTAGTTTCAATACACTAGCAACAAATTTCTACTTCTTGCTTAAAAAAATTTAGAATTTCATTATTTGAAAACTTGTGTATTTGTTTACATCCTCCTTTAAAAACATAGACGAAGAAAATCTACTCAAGAATTATTAACTTGTTATCCAAATATTGTACAGACTATATAGTTTAAAATACATTAAAAAATTCATTTTAGAGTTTTGTAATTAAATACATACCTCTGATGGCAGCTGTGTTAAAAAGTTATGATCTGCAGCAAATGTCCTTATATTAGAGAGCTGCCCAACAGATGAAGGCAATGTTTCAATCTCATTGAAACTACAGTCCAGTTCTTCTACTGATACTAACCTGCAAAAAAAAAAAAAAAAAAAATTTACTCCTCTATACAGGTTAATTAATTCAACATTAATTGAATACTTGAAGTTTAAATGAAGTTAATACCACTATTAATTACAAATCTCAAATTTAATTAAAAAAAACCCCTCAAACCCAAGGGAATTCAAATCCAGGAAAAATCCTTTACTAATTGCCTAAAATGTGTTTTGGGGGTTTTTTTGTTTGTTGGTTGATGGGGGCTGTGTATTTTTTGGTTTTTTGTTGTTGTTGGGTTTTTTGGGTTTGTTTTGTTTTTTAACTCTCCTTTACACTGTTCTTATAAGAGAGCATTCAGAAAAAACAGGGGGGTCAGCAACACCAAATGTTTGTGTACCACATGAAAACGTGCTAGTGCAAGCCACTGAAAACATTCAGAATGGGACAGATCATAGCCAAATAGGAGTTGAATGCAGTTTCTGAACAAGAGAAGAATTTCAAGAGTTAGAGATAGTGAACGTAAGAATCTGGCAGTGAAGAAGTATTTTGTCAATTCTGATAACAAAAGATAACCTACAWTAATTATAATAGGAGAACAGAAATTGGAACAAACACCCTTCATTTGTATAGCCGTTAATTCTGAACCAATTATTTTTGCCATCATTTGCAAGTTTTAAATTAAATTGCTGAACACCAAATTATGCATTAAAAAAAAMCTGCTGATGAACAGGTGAAAACTCTCCTTATAATATAAAAAAGATAAATGTGTGTGTTCAGATTCACTTTTTACAAGCTTTTTGATAGTGGTTCAATCATTTGCAGTATTTACCACAGCCACAGCTATGTTACAGCCAAAACCCAGTTTCAGGCAGCTGACCACCTTTTTAAACATCTTGTTTTCTTTCACAATCAGTTTTTCTTTTACAGATTGGTGGCTGCATTAATAAGTGAGGAACATAGGTCTTCTGATATTAAATAATAGATAAAGAACATACATGCTGCAAACCAGAAGTAAGATATGAAGTCACTTGCTTTCAATTTTATTAAGACATTAACATGTAGAAGATATTAAATCAAGTGGTTGTAAAAACATTCAAAAGAGGAGCCATTGTTACAGAAAAGTGTGCAGAAAGGCAATTCAACCTTTTATTCAGGTGAAATACCTACCCTCCTATGGAGTCTGGCAAATAAATTAACTGGTTTTCRTCAATTTTAAGTGTTGTTACCTTCTTCAGGGAACCTGTAATAAATGAACAAGTAAATCAAAAAGGACACTTGAGTTCATTAAGCTTAGTTTTAATTTTAAATTAAGGGGAAAAAAACCTATGGGCAAGCAACCATCTTCTGTATTCCCCAGCATGCCTATACTGCTATATACCTAAGGAAATAAGCAGACGAGCTTACAGAACTTGTTTGCCAGCTTACCATGTACCAGCCAGGGTGGGAGGCAGGGGGAATATTTTTTCACCCATTTACAAACTACTGTATAAAGTTAAGAATGCTCCAAAACACATATAAATTTTATTATTCAGCTATGCATTACAGCTTTATCCAAAACTGGCACTTTTAATCAACTGAAACTTAGATTAAAAATGCCATTTGTCTACTTTCAAGTGCTCTGTGTCTGAACTATAATCTTTTAAGACATGAATTAACTGAAAATACAAACCAATAGACTCTGGCAGTTGCTGAAGTGAATTACTGGACAACAGTAGGTCTTGCAGGCTTTCACAACCTGAAATACCTTCTTCAACTACTTCAATGTTGTTTTTAGAAACATCCAAGTAGGTCAGTTGTTTCAAAGTGCCTATAAACTAAAAGCAACAGAAAATAATGCATTCTAAAAAGTGCAAGTTCAAAACAAAAAATCCAGCAGATTTGACAACAAACTGTCTCTCAAGTGTAATGCCAGAGGAAAAGAGAAAACCTATTTATAGTGCTGAAATACAATTTTATGCAAAATATCCAAGCTTTATAATGAAATATTTTGTGCAGATACGCACAGTTGATGTTTTTCAACACACACAGACACACCACAGTAATTCTGCAGGTCTCTCTAAAGTCAGTCTGCTGCAAATTCAACAGTTTGGTCAGTTACCATGAATCAAGTAACTGAAGCTTTAGAACAGACTTCAAACAGAGAGAGATAACATAAGGACATCATCAGGCTCCAGTAAAGTCTTTTAATGCTTATTTTTGCCTTTTGTGTAAAACTGCATCCTACTTAACCTCAAAAACAACAACAATGAATCTGTAATTGTACTAAACTGAAGAAACAAGCCAAAATTTAAGCTTGTATTACCTTTCCATATGAACCAAGAATAAGCTTGAAGATTTGAGCACACTACTCCACTAAGATCTTCACAGGGAAGACGCACTCACTTTCACAAATACAGTTTTACTTTTACTGTAAAGTAGAAATGTTTAATACATCCACTCAACTATTCAAGGAAGAATTAGTTGAAGTGAGGAAAGACAGTAGAGAAGAGTACTGATCAGACAACAAAGCCTCACGTCAGAAGACTGCTAGTGTTTTTAAACTGAAAACAGACCAGCTGCTTTCCAAATTTCAAATACTCATTTACCAGTTTACTAGAACATAAGCACAGGTTCACAAGTACTGCAATAATAGGTCAGCCTGGATCCCATGCAATTCAGAGAGATGTCAGGAACCCAGATGAAGTCAACAGAATATTTTCTCAGGAATCGGCTATGCTCCCTGTATACATGGCACCTGAACCGGTGTTGCTTCCTTTACAGCCGTGAGCAGTAAAAATTCACACAACATATTTATCCTGTAAATTCCTGCTTGCTAGACAGGAATAGACAACACAAAATAATCCCTTTTTGGAAGGACCAGTCAACCCCAAATTTGATCCAGGATTTGATCTAGGATTTGATCTAGGATTTTTGCCCCTTTCCTGAATTGGAACATAATTTATAGATGAGAGGTATAAAACTTTCAATGAAAGAAAATCTGTGTACCCAACTCTCATGATCAGTGACAATTTCTAAGCAGACTAGTTAAGCATTTAAGTGGCATTTAGTCTTTTGTGTGCCATTCAAATTACATAGCAACTTTAACATATATGATAGCTGACAAAGTAAATACCACTGTAAATTAAAATACTAAATGTTTAAGACCGTAAAAGGACTTACCCCTGGAATAAGCGTTAGTCTATTACCATCCATCCAAAATTCCTTTAACCCACTCAGTTGTTCAAGTACTTCAGGCTGTAAAGGGAAGCTGTTTTTTAAAAACTTCATACAGAAAATAGGGAAAGGCAAAAACAACTTCAGTGATTCATCTGTTGCAACTTTAAGTAATGTCTCATTATAGCTGTTTATTATTATACACTTGTTTCACTGGGTCATCAAAGAAAACTCAGATAATTCACTTTTTGAAATATAAGTATATACTAGAGATACAAAAATCTTTTAAGAACTTGATTATTGCACTAAATAATCCTCACAGAAAGTGTTGTGTTGGTTTTTTTTCCCCCAGAAAGTATTATTTTTCAACTGGAGCACACAATAAATAAATGTTATGTGTTTAATTTCCTCTCTCATGGAGAAGGTCTAAAAACCCTTAAATTCCATCAACTCAGAAGACCTGTTTTTCAAAAACCACAAGATTTTGTTTTGGGGAAAAGGAAAACAAATTTTAAATCTCTAGCAACAAAGGGTGCATCTGCATGATACAAGCAAACCACTGCATCCATAAAGTGAAGTGCAGGATTGTTTTTCCGTTACAACTTATTGTCAGAAGTATCTTACGTATCAGGGAAAGACCACTTGCAGTCCTGATTCCCAATAATTCATTTTCCAAGAGAAAATCTTAACTGAAGACTACCTTTCAGACAGACCTTTATCCAAAAAAAGCTGTTTCAAACCTTTTTGTGCTTTTACCGAAAGATCTTAATGAAATAAGTTACCAGTAGTTGACTCTTGTAGCTAAAAGGCTGGGAGAGATGAAGCAATCAGCCAAAAATATACCCAAACAGGTAATTTTGCAGCCTTTACTTAGTTGCTGGCTGTTATGGCTTAACGTGGGCCTGGGCACATTAGTTTAAGGCTCCCACGAATATCTACCCTGTAATGAGAATATGGCAGTAATGGTAATGGCTAGAAGTGTAATAATACTAATGAACAATTCCTTAAATACACTTCCCTGTCTGCCAAACCATACAACTAGGCAAGTGTTCAGCTCTGCATGATCTACTCATGGCACACAAAGGCTTGACTTTATTATATGGCAGGTCAGTATGTTCCACTATACTTCTATTTCAATTCCTTTATCCAGGAAAGTACTTGCAGAAGCAGAGAGATGTTAAGTGATTGTAAATATAAGATGTATTTGTCTGTGAGATCATGAACAGGAAACAAGTCGATCCATGCTGAAGGAAAAATCTGAGCACCTCAATGGTAAATACTATTTTGAACAATACTCAAAATAAATATCGTTTCCCTTGGATTTAAATAGTTTGTACACAATAATAAGAGCAGGTTATGCACAGCTTATATAGAAGTTGCAACATTAAATACATGATAACCAATAAGTATTTAAATTTTATTGTAAGCCAAACAATTATGTTTATAATTCAAACACATATTACCATTAATTTTTTATCAGTACAGTAACCACACTGTACCACAGAGCGTTATTTTTAAATTGAGGAGAAATATTCATCAGAATATGCACATAATTTTTATAACAGGCTCCATAAAGTAGTATAAGGTATACATAATATTTGCTCAGTAGCGGAACTCTTAAACTGATGTTTACATTTTCATATTGATTAAAAATAAGATTAAAGAACAAAGATTTCTAGAAGATACAAAGCTCTGTTACTAAGGCAAAACTCACCACTTCTGTGAATTCATTACTTCCTAAGTCCAGTCTTTCCAGCTGAGTCAGTCTGGACATGGTTCTGCACAGGAAGTGGATTAATAAGGAATTAGATTTAAGAAAATACCAGTTACAGCTAATCTTTCTGTATTCATACAAATATATTATTTTAATCAGTATTAAGTAGTGATGCTGTTCTGTAACAGGAGGACTGATATCTAAACAAGGTCAAATTTTCACACACTGTTCAACCAGGCACATACTAATGATCATGTTGACTGTCACACAAAGAGTACACTGCAAGCCACCTACAGATTAGTTTACAAAAACTAAAGACCACTGGAGTAATCTTTATGATAAAGAGTAACCCAGTGAAGTTACTCCTCTTTTGAGTGCTTCAGCTCTTCACCTAGTCACAGTAGGTCTTCTCAGCCGCCAAAGGCTGGTTAACTACGTTTTCCTCCCAAAGAAAGACCACTGCCTAATGATCAGCTAAAGCAGAAAAGACCACTCTTGAATCACAGTAACCAACAACACCTTTCTCCCTCTCCAGGCTGCTGACAAAGTTGCTTCCATATGATATGGTCTGGAATCCTAATTATTAGTGTAGTCATACAACAAATCAGATTACTAAATTGAATTTTGTGACACATCTTTACTCTTTAAGCCAACTTATGGCAAAGATTAAAGCAAGTAAATAAAGTAAAATCCATAATTTCAAACTGTGCTTTGGCAAAATTTTTCGTCCATTTAAAGTTTACTTTGGGGATCCCACAGAGATTATCTACCACTGCCCATGGTGGCCTACATGATTGGTAGTCCAGTCAACAGCAGTATTACCTAAAAATATTTTCAAAGGGGCTGTGAATCTCTCATATGACATTATGTTCTGTATTTAACAATAGATTTCCATAGAAAAATTAATATCTAAAACTTTCAAATATAAACCACAAGTGTGTACATACGATAAAATTCTAAATATAAGAGCTTCTAAATGGTAGTCTTTTATGCTCTCAGAATATATACATGAACACTACTATCTTTAAAAAACATCTGCATGAGCACAAGATGCTTTATGCAGCTACTCAAAGTTTTAGTTGTTCCTCAAATATGCTAAGAATTACAGTTATTCTGAATATACAGTTCAAAATTACATTCTATTGAAAAATACCTTACTTATTGAAAGTAAGTTGAGGTGATTGTGAGTGTTATTCATGAAATAACCTCCAAAAAGGATTACATTCAACATTTGTCTATAGATTTGATTTTCATTCCAGTATAGTAATTATGTTGGGGAAAACTAGGAAATCAGCATAAGTAGGTAAAGATATGATCCAGATAAAGGCAGAAGCCATTTTTTGCACTGCACACAGGCTTTAAGGGAAAGCTTTTAACTCACATTCCCACTGTCTCAAAGAAGAAAAGGAAAAAAATACAGGAAAAGGCTACTTCCAGAAGAACCTGAGAAACATTTTCCCTCATTTCTTGAAGCTCATGAACTGGATGATTATCAGTAAGCCAACTGCTAAAATTCATTTTCTGATTCTAACATAATATCTAAGTCCCTCCAAAATACCGCGTAAGCTGAATTTCTCAAAGCTTTATGAGACCATGCCAATACTAATTTTAGTGCCGTATGTTGCTAACAAATTTGCCCCAACACATCTCCCACAAGCACAGCTGAAGACTCACTTAAAGAATCTAGCGTATCATTCTGCAGCTTACAAAACTTTGTGGGAAACACCATACTGTACTTTTACTGATGGCTTCAACTTAAAAAGGTTTTAGATTTCTTCTGTTTTCAAGCTATGTTAGCTAGACTGTGGGCTACTAGAGAGAGCAGTCCAAAACTTCACTGACATTCTAAATTTCAGCTTCAAAAAGTAGATTAAGGGAGATTCACAGCTATGTGGGATTAAGTTTGATATATTAGTTTCAATAAATGATTATTTGAAAAAATGCCTTATTTTAACATTTTTATAGTCCTTCCATTTCAACAGTTTTAAGACAGTGCCTTGATTTTTATTTGTACTGAATTTTCAGCTTAGAAATAAATACAAATTTTAAAAGTGAAGGAAAAAAACAGAGGTAACACCAACAAAGTGAAAAAAGTTCAATCTGATTTAAGTGAATTTTGATGAGGCTGAATTGAAACAAAGTTGGACAGGGTTTTTTACTGCAGCTTGAGATGAATGGAATTTTTTCTTTCAGTTCAACATGAACTTTTTATTTTAATGGTTTGGTAAAGATACACACCAAAAAAAAAAAAAAAATCAATCTCCCAGGCCAACATGCTCCAAGGTCTGAGTGATTTTTTTTCCTTCCTCCTGTACACCACTCAATTCTGAGGCCAAACTGTTTAAACAGCTAACACCAGATTCACAGAATCTAAGCAGTAAAGCTCCTCCCCACTGCCCAATTACACTAGATACACAAATTCCATTCCAGCCCAACCCAAGATCTAGGTGCTCCCTTCCCTTCCCATCCTGCTAGTGCTGCATCCTTAATGGCTCTAAGGAAACCCAAAGTTCCTATTCCTGCCTTAATCTTCACTGTCTTACTAAAAAAAAAAGTAAAAAAATAGAAAAAAAAATACTGTTACAGTTTTTCATCAAGGGTTCTGGTCTTACCATTTGGAACCAGAGCAAATATCTGCAAATCTCTCTCAAGTATCTGCAAAATTAACATTATGTAACACTGGCAGTATATTAAAGTAACTTTACTAATTTTGGGCCCTTTTTTTTCCTTGCCAAAATGCCTGTAATCTATCAAACACATCCACTCAACTGTAAAACATACACAAACATGTTTGCAAGACCAGGGCCTCAGTTATTTTCCTCCCCTTCCCCATTGCCTGCCTAATCCATAGCACTTTCAGCTATTCTATGACTAATATCTCTTTGCTTTTCTGTACTGCTTATAGAGCAACTATATCTTCAGACAAAATGCAAACAAAGCTTCCAATAATGTCAAAGTAACAGGAAAATTCAATGCTAACGGAAGAGGAATACAGGACTGGAAACAAAAATTTACTAGATCACTGAGTTACACCTATTTCTATCTTTGCCACGGTGCTATGTAATCCCTTCCATAAACTGGAAGGGAAAAATCTGTTTATTAATTCATATTATTGAACTTRCTGTCAAATCAATCCAACACTAAGGGATCCGGTAGTCTAAATTACGCCTCAGATTCTGATGTTGTAAACAGTCAGCTTCACTAAGTTAACACTACAGCTTACTTCAAGTAGCATGTGGTTCAAGAGGTGTGTGTGATAGCAAGATTGGGTCCTGAATCGTAACTATACTCTCAAACAACTTGCTTCTTTCTAAAAAGGTTACTCTTTTTATTGACAATTAGGCAACAGACAGAAGCTTAAGAAAGAAAAAAAAAAAAAAAAATCTTTTATATTTCCATTGGACCATTTCCCCAACTTTCAGCTACGTATCAGATAAATGCCTCTAAAATAGTCTCTGTGTATTTTTGCCTTCCTTTCAGTAGAAATATTTTCATTGAGCTGGTTTGCATTATAATACTGCCAGTTTTGCAGTCTCTGGCTGTGGACAAGCTCCAAGCGAAATGATGCATTTGGCACAAAGCAAGGTTGATTTAGTGTGTTGGCATTAATTACTCATTTTGATTAACAGTCTTTCAAGTGCTTTACGCCTTAGTGTTAAAAATTATGTGCATGTTTAATTCAGCAAAAGGGCTAGCTGACTTTGTAGAAATTTATCCGAATACATTTCTCATTACAAATATGAAAAAATTTTCTGTAAGTATGAAAATATCAAAAAGGTGAGAGTGACAGGGAAACAAGAAAAGCTAGTTGTATTCCACAGCAAAAATATTAGCATGTACTGCTACATCTTATTAGCTTCAAAAAAAAAGCCTTTAGATTTTCTACACTGTTTAAAGCTGTAGGGCATGTTCCTTTTAAAACACATATTCAGGTTCGGAAAACTGTGTAAACTCGAATTTCACATCAGCTTCTGTTCTAACATAATAGCTAAAGCCAGGCTAYGGACGCCTTTGTTGGCCAGGTCAACTCCTGCACAGTTGTATTATCCTGAAAGGCAGATTCACCTCTTGCATACTAGACACCACAATGAATTTTTTCTCCCCAGTGTATATCATACATAAACAATGTATGTTTCCAGTGCCTCACTGTAGCAAAATGCGTATTAATGTGGTTAAATTAAAAAGAAAAAAAAAAAAGGTAGTCTCAATAGCTTTAATCTCCCTTAATTGAGCCACAATGTACCAGAAGAGAATAATAAAGGTGGCATCTCAGCACATACTGTAGATCATTATGGATGTGCTGCAGAGGACATCTTCATGACAGCTGTTGTTTTCCAGCAAGGATGAAACCCTGAAAACACTGAAGTCAACAAAAAAATTCCCAGCAATATCAAGAGAAGTTGTGTTTGGCTTAAATACATTACAGCATTTGTTTAAATGCCTCTTATCACCACAAGAGACCTCCATAAACGACTCTTTTTAAAATATCGCATGTAATTCATGCTGTTAGTGTTAATTATGGCAATTAAGGTCAGAGTAATTTTGTAAATAAAATCTGTATTAGCTATAAATTTTAATTATAACTACTGTTCCTCAGTTGGGAGTAACTTAATTTACAGAGCTATTACCCCAAATTACATGTCCTCTAATTTTTTTTCTACTGAAAATTAGTGATAGCAGAAAGAGCAAAGGAGGATAGAGAGTATTTATATCACATGAATGAGTAGAAGGCTTCACACTTGGAAGATTTAAATTCACACTTTCTGATGCTACACATTTCACTCCAGATATGAGTTCTGGCATCTTTATACCGCAGCCACCACAGTACAGTACCTAGGCACACAAAAAGGGAATTCCAATGGAACATACCTCTTGGTCATATCTCAGGCATATAATTTGCTAGAGTCGCTAAGAAAACTGGCTGTTGTATTTGAATGGCTGGCAATTCACACTTCAGCCTACTGCATGCAAGTCTCTGCTAGCATATGAGCTGGACAGAGTGAATATTCAATTATTAGTGCCTCCTCTTCTCCATCAAAACATCTTACATCCACCAAAACCAGTACCTCTCTTTACCGGTTTCTGTCGCCTGTTACAGCATACCACAACACAGTCAGGACTCTACAGCTGGTTATGCACATCCCATCTTTGGGATCTCTGGATCTCTGTTTCTTTCTTCATTGACCTTTTATACCTCTGTTAACCCACTTAGACCTCCAGGGTCCAAGTCAGAAAATCCAGAGCATTGCTCTAGCTCATAGAAACAGCAGGAACTGCAACACCATCAGCCTGGGCTTGTTTGATGAAACGAGTGAGAATTGCAAGGCAGGGTTTAGAAAGATGCTAGATTTTAAGAAAGAGGTACAATTGGATTTACTGATAAAACAAATGCCTTAAGAATTTCCAGAACTATTTTACTGTCACTGAAAACACCTCTGAGGACCGTSCTGCCATTATGTTAAACAAGCCTGTTGCATTATAGAACAGGCACAGCGTAACAGATTCCATGCAACACAGTAACGAGTTGTTACTTTCTTCAGCCCTGAAATATATTGAACTAAAAAAAATGTTCAAGTCACGTGAATCGCATTCCCTCAGTCATTCTGAGCAAGCCACTTGAACTCCATTTGATTTAGAGATAATGATCTTAATCACTAATGCCCAAGTCTCAGAGACTCATTCATCAGAACCGTACCCCGGCAGGCATCTGGGCAGCCATACAATACTGCATGCAATAAGCATCAGACATCTCAGAACGATCATCCTGAGGTGCCCACATGCTGACTTAAAAGCTCAACAGGTGGATCAGAAATCCACAGAGCTGTACAGGGCCAGAAAAAAAAAATCTCTGCATAGGCAGATGAGTCAGTCTGAAGGGAGATACAATTTCAGCAGGATGAACGGAAAGTTCCTTGTGAGAACTTAGTCCAGTTACTTAGCTACACATTTTAAGCTGTGATCTACTTTTCAATATGCACTACATTATTAGTATAACTACAGAAAGAACCCTCCAAAGTAGTTTACATAAGTGTCATCCATACTTACTTTGGCAATATTTTTAACTGGTTTTCTCTAAGTTCCAATATCTGGAGTTTAGTTAATCTGTAACAGAAAGGCGTAACAAATTATCACAATATACTGTATTTTATGACGATAAATCTCTGAACTTATTTATATTGCTGAATTTCAAAATAAAGATCTACAAGTTCGAAATATTTTTTCTGTAAGAATAAAAATGTTTTGTGCATAAATCTGCATGTTATGTTAAACTCATTTATTCACTGGGGTTTGGTTTTGGTAAAGCAGCAAACAAACTAGATCTTGCCTGCTTTTCTGCACCTGTTTGAACACATTTGTCTTCCTTCATCCCAAAGACTTTAAAGCACTTCATTGGATTCATTATGGGTACATGCTATCACTACATACAGAAGTACACAAGAAGTAATAGAAGAAAAAGGTAGGATCAGTCTGCACAAGTTAAGATGCCGAACTTCTAATACTGGCAATGTATCAAACCATTTTGTATAACAAGCCTCATCAGAGGAATACCTGTGGTCTTCCACATGGTAAAAGCAACCTTTAAATTCATCTTGGATTTCCTTCTAATATTCTCTTTCTAGTCAGCTTCTTAATCCATTTTGGTATTTCTGTTAGAAGGCAGTTTGACCTTTCTTTCAGTAAATCCTTGGTTGCAAGACAAGTAACGTCTAAATCCCAAACTCAACTGCTTGGCCAAGATAAGTTCAAAGCAGTCATGACATTCAAGCAATGTACCATCCCCAGTCGAATTTTTTTGCATCACGACAGCAGTGACAAGACCACCTCTTTGTTAAATGAAATACAGAAACTGAGTTTGGTTTAAATACAGACAAGATTGTTAAAAGAAGAGTTCTATATGTGACCCACTAACAGCCCTCATACAACACAAAATAGGGCATTAAGCTCCCTGCCTCAAAAAGGAGCTTAGTGAACAGACCAGTCTTTCCTGAAGGTGCTTAACTGAGTATGTTGTAAGGACAGAGACAAAAACCTTAATTTTGATTAAGTAGTAAGAACTATACTTAAAGTAAAAATAGAAAGCTGAAAACAGTATTTATTTTTCCTCTAGACATTCGCTTATTTTTGGATGCATTTGAAAGTAGCAGTCTGCCGTGCCTACGAAAAACCTAAGAATATAACAGTCACCTTGAAACAGAGCAGAGGTCAACGTAGCCCAGACTGCAAGCAGTACTTGCCATCTGGTAGCAACTGCTGGAGGGGAACCTCCTCCCCCCAGCCTCTCAAAGAAAAACTGACACTACAACAGTGCTGAAAGAATACCCTAATAAAAATCCAGTTCATGGTAATATCACTGCTGTCAATCTAGGACATAACTAGAAAGGACTTCCTAGCCTTCTTACCCTACCTGCACCCTAAGATACCAATTTGTGACAAATCAGAACTTCTTTGTTTAAGCACCCTCAGATTTGAATGGTCATTTTGAGCTTGGACTCCTGAACCCAAAACAACCAAACACTGCATTAGGCTCCAGTTGGTGTTTTGCTTCGATGACGGGGAAAATAGCTACACAGTTTGTAGGTTTTCTTCACAACATGAGTACACAGTCAAGTTTCTCAGCTGAAAGCAGCAGAAGCAAACCTCCATTCATATGCTAAACTATAGATATGCACACCAACACTTTGTTGATTTCAGCCAGAACTGACTGTACTACACTTCTAATAAGCCTTTGGTGATAGAAAGGTTCATAGTTTTGTGACCTTGTTTCAGGTTCTGCTCTTTCTTCAGCTAACCCTAAGAAATTGGGAGAAAGAAATATCGAATTTCTTATGTGTAGAGCTAGGGAAACATTTTCAACCTCTCCTGGCTGGGAGATACAGGCTGTGTCTAAACTAGCAATTTTCTTGCCGTAATTGATGAGAAATATTGGACCGAAGCAGTTTTTGCTTCTTCCATTATGACTGGAAGGGTTAATTCAAGTTTAATGTAATAATACACATCAAATACTCARCCTAGCTGCTCTTTAAATTGCTGGTGTAAACACCCATGCTAAGTGTCTGAATTGCTACAATGGAACTGAAAAACTGGGGTTTAATTTGGAAAAGAAATACAGAGAGAACACTAGTCCACTTATACTAAAGGAAAAATAGAAGTCATAGTGGCAGAACATACGTTTCCTGTGCCATTCTATCACAAAGATATGTCATACTCATACGGAAATATTTCATTTCTCAACTGTAAAAACCCATAACCACAGAAATATTTACACATCACCTAAACACAAAGCTGTAACAGARTATTATTCAACTTAAAGTATACCTGGTGTAACAGTCTCAACAAAATCATTGTTGCTGTATTGCTATTTAATGTAACCAACTTAGCCTGCTTTTAAAATGTAGCTCAACTTTTTAAATAAAACAAAATCTCTACATGAACACCTTGCCAGGATAAGATCAATATTCTTCCTAAATCTGATTTCTTTAACAATATGATCTGTAAAAAATGTAAAAGAAATATATAGCAGGTATACTTAGAAACTCGCTGTTCAACAGCAGTCATTCCTTGGAAAGCTAAAAATATTTCATAGAGAGATGTTCTTTATTTTTCAGCTTCTTTGCAGTTTTGTTAATGCAGAATATTTTTTTCTTTAACTGTAACTAAAACATAAAGGCAAGAGGACTGAAATATATGTATCCTATAACAGGTAACATTTGCAAAAGTTTCAGCCAAATTGCATATATGTAACTAAATTAAGTCCCCAATTTGATTATCACTATACATTTATGTAAAAAATTATCCCGAAGTAGATACTATTAAAAATACCTACTACTGCAAATACTACTGGCAAATTATTGAGAAAGAAGATTAAAAGTAAATTCATTGCAACATCACAGTAAAAAGTCTCTGGAAGCAATACCCCATTAYAGACAACATTCTCAGAGTTTTTAGAATGACATTGGAGATAAACTCCTTGCTTATCTTAAACACCCATCAGTAAATAATGTTTCCCTTTTAAAGCCCTGTCTCAAAATTAGCATGCAGTGAGCTTCAAGTTTAGAATCCTCTGCTTATATATTTGTATATATAAATGTAAATATATATGATGTTTTTAGATACAACAGATATGGTTTTCTTAGGTAAGCATAAGCAATTCTCAGATTTCTGTACACTGGCATAAAGGCTAACTCTGGGATCCCTGCCAATATTAATGCATTCAAATTAGAGTTTGGGAGTGCAGGGGAAAAAAAAACCACTTTATCACCTCAGCATTCCGAAGGAACCGGCACATTTAATCAAAAGTCTGGTGATTTTTCGTAAGTCTAACAGGCTGGACTGGTACAACATCACTGAAGGACAGCAAGCATGTAATGCTCATAAAGAAGGAGAGAAAAGATTGGATAATCTTGACCCCAATAGTGTGCAAAGCTTTAGCACAAATTTTGAAGGCAAGGATAAAGCATGGAGGTAAGTGTCATAAAACGCTCCATGGATATACTAAAAGTAGTTTGCATTACACAAAGTTTTCTTACCTAAGCATCAGGCCGAATGTTACTGACAGAGGTGCTCAAAGACCCATTTTGGGACTATTATGTTCAATATTTTTTAACAGCAATCTTAAAGGATAGCAAAAATGTTTAAGTTGGCTGATGCCACAGAAGAGTCACAGACAATACAGTGAATTATTAGGACACTGTAGGGGACAAACCTATACAACCTTAAGGACTGAAAAAAATAGGAAAGGGACAAGATGTCATAGCACCAAGTCAAGTACTCATGATTTCCTTGTAGAGTCATCAGCCATTTCTAAATGAGCTGTCCATGCATTAGTCGATCATGTGGGAAACAACACTAGGCAGAACACTACAGCATAACCACAGACGTTTCCAAGAGAAACAAGAAGACAATCATGACATTGTACAAGCCATGAAGAGATCTCAATTTGAATTCTAAATATAGCTATATATGTCATCATCCTCTGTCAAAAAGAAGATGAATTCAAACTGAAACTTTTCCAAGACATATTAATATAATCAGGCACAAAGGAAAACCTGCCATACCAGAAGGAAACAGAATTTTGTTTAGTCTAACAAACTAAGAGTGGTATGAGAACACTATGAAAACAGCAGGTGAGAGAGAATGGGGGATTACACTCGTGAGAAATGACAGCAATTAAACTGTGGAACAAATGAATATGAACAGAGAGAAATTGATGTGGGAAACCAGGTTTCTAACCTGAACTGCTGGAACAGAGACCCTGACACAAGGAGCATAAAAACCTCGCTAGCTTTAATATGGCATTGGCTTAGTTTTTAAGAGGCATTATTGCCTGTAGTTTCCAGTAAGAGCAGGCAACAGAACTCAGTTACTTCATGTGTTCCCATGTAATGAAAAGTAATAGCTATAAGGCCATATACAAAACAATTAATGCACCAAACTGGAAAGAAGCTGAAGGCTTGTCCTTTATGGGAATAACCCACAATGCTCTAAATATCCCAAAAGCTTCTACCAGAGCTTTTTTGTTTGTTTGTTATTTAAAAAAGTATTCCCATATTCTGAAGTACAAGTTAACAGACYGTTTGCACTAGCAGGCATTTATATCTAGCTGTAAAGTTGTGGGGTGGCAAAGCAATCTGATCACTTACAGAAGTACTTAATGTCAAAGGGGGTCTCAACCTTACTTTGAAATGGCATTTTACCAATTAATTGTTTTCTAATTTATTTGATCTAAAGATTATCTTCCTATAGATTAGTATCTATTCTGTGCAATACCATTGTTAGCAGGTAAACATATAAATACTTTGAATTCATTTAAAAACAGCTGATGAGAAAAATCTTAATTTCAGTTTCATTCTCCTAGCTACAAGCTAAGATTCTGCAAGTCATTATTTATATTTTAAAAACCAAGGTTGAATTCTTCATAGCTATTAAAAGAAACACTACACTGGAGAATTTCAAGTTGTCTTCAGTAACTGATTTATTCTTAAGCTGTGAGTCGTTAATGACTTCACCATTTCCCTAACCATTACGCATTATAGAAGCGGACAGTGACAAAGAAAAAATTATAATGAAGCTTTTTTAAACTATGTGTAAGACTAACTACTTGTAAGACCAACTGTGTCAACCTGAAGTCTTCAATTTCATCTGTAGTGCCTGTTTTTTTACTAAGAAAATTTTGCCATTTGGTTACACTATTAAAAAACAGAACAGAAAAATGCATAGGTAATCATTAAAATGCCAACAAGTAAAGACTATGCATCTTCCCGATATTTATTCTTCAACCTCAGTGAAGGCTTTTGAAACGCAAACTTTGTGTACTAGAAAAAAGCACAATAATTAATACTCCTGTATCATAAGCAGCTTTTTTGTTAGCTGAGARTGTAACAGATCTGGTGCTTTTAATTGTTCATCAGGGAACGACTAATAACTGGATAGAGAAGAATAGGCCAACAACTCCAATCACAGATGACTAATAAACTAATGGTCACTAATGGACTGCACCTGTGCTCATCTTTCATTGTACATCTCCAGATCTGCCAAACTTCCGCAGCACTCTATCTAGGGGCTTTTCTAATCTCTTCTAAACTGTGCTGACCCAACTATAACCATATGGAGCAATTGCTTTCACACAGCAATATGCCTGGTTACCTAATAGCCATACTTCCTGAAAGGGAGGCTTGCTGGACAGAGGATGGGGTAGCAGAGTGACAATCCAGGAAAACAGAGCACAAAATAAGAGTGAAGAGAGGGGAAAAAAGCAGAAATGGCTAAATCAGGATAAGGAGAACAGGATAACTCTGGTCATCTAGGAGTCTTCCTTTTAACAATATTATCCTTTCACTTTTGCTCCCAAGATTTTATCCGTCTTAAAGAGGTAGGGGTTTAGTATTTGTCTTGTAATTAAGCTATTACATTGAACAACTTTGCTTACTCAGCACACCGTAAATATGCTAAGTCTTTCAGAAAGACTCCTGACAACAAGGCACTTGAGAATTATAGATGTAAATGAAGGAATCTGTGCATCCAGGAGAGGACAAGTGGAATTACAGATGTCATTATTTGCTTCGCTCCAATTACTAAATGATAAACAACCCATATTTCAGAAATAATAGTCTCCCGTACTTACCAGACTTGTGTTGTAAAAGAAGCAAGTATGTAAATGAATTTTATTTCTTGGCTCTTTATAAGCATTCTGTCTGTCCTTCAAAAGTCCAATTAAAAAAATGGTGATAAGATTCAGGGTTTTTTTTCTGTAACTCATATGTGGCATAAGTGGATTGGTAATGTACACTTCTTCCCCTCCTCCAGTTCACACTATGCTTGAGAAGCAGCAGAAACTACTCTGCATAAATTTAAAACTAAATGTAGATACTAAGTTTCAAATTCAACTTACCTGCCAAAATTGGCTGGCAAAAACTCAAGAAAAGCATCATTCAGGTACAGTTGCGTTAGATTTAACAGTTGGGAAAATCCATCTGGAAGCCTATATAGAAATAAAATAATGTAGTGACTTCGTTTCATTTATATTCAGGGCATTAAGTCATATTTTCTTAAACAACAGTATAGTATTGAAGTCCTACATATTGATAACATTAAAATTAAGGTGGTACCAGAAGTTCTACAAAATTGCACTAGACACTTGCTCTCTGTAAGATTCGTTTCAAAATTAGTTTTAAGCATTGAGGACAATATCCATAGGCAATAAAAACTACAAACAACAAATGTAGTCTTGATATGTATTTGATCTCCTGACTCCTAATGTGGAAGAGACATTCATTCGAGATAGTAAGATAAATTAAAACCTACACAACACATTTTTTCCCCAGAAGAGTTATGTTGCACAAAGTTTGTTATCTCTGGCAGTGCTACTTCTGGCAAACTAATTTTGTCATTATAGAAGGTGACAGGGAAATCTACTCATATAAGCTAAGTATGAAAAACAGTGGTACAGCCTTTAAAGTAAAGTTATTATTAAGAAAGAAAACTCTGCCTATTTCTCTATGTTCACAGAGAAGTGTGGACTTAAAAAAAGCTGAGAAAGCCACATGGTATAATGCAGGACTGCCCACATAGCCTATTAACTTGGGCAAAATATTTTAATGAAATCACTATACTGTATCATAGTGCAATGAGGTTAATGAAGATACTTCTAAGGTAACTCTGCTCTTTGCCTCCAAGGGTTGGCGCGTATCTGGGGCAAGTTTGAGACTCAGCAGTGTTTGCACAAAATATAAAACATCAAAAAAATTACGAACTTACTTTGAAATTGGATTTACGCTGGCCTCAACAACTGTCAAAACCTTACAGTTTTTTATATTTTCTGGAAACTCCTGTATGCCTGCAAGATACAGGGAGAGGTAGGGAAACAGTCTTAAATTATTAGACTCCATCACAGGCATAAAAATCTTGCACATAAAACCGCTACCCATAAAAACTTTAATTCATTTAGCAACCAGTGGACTGGTTCTCTGATATTTCATTTTAGATCCAGTTTTCATTAAAGAACTACTCTTATACAATATCAATTCTTTTACTATTCTATTCCTAAAGCATTTCATATTGCAGCTTAGCAGGTAGCTTACCAAGCAGCATTATAGAGACACAGTACACTAACAATTCCCACTGCTCACTACCAAATATTAAAGTACTTGTACATTGCAGTGTACTTAAGATCAGGCCCTCAGTCCCAATATTATTTATTAAAAAAAAAAAAAAAAGGCATTCGTATGCATGGTAGAACAAAGTTTCCAACAGGATCTGTTTGTCAAATGCACAGCTTGTATGACATCCAGGTGAAATGGTAAGGCTTCAAACATTAAAGTATGTTTACAGCATTCATGGTTCTGAATAGATATTCCAAAATGTGAGATATGCTTGCTGTTAGCTTCAGATTATTTGCAGAGGAGGACAAAAACACTGCAGATACACTTATGTCTGAAAATTAAAACAATAAGGAACCTCTTTTTCCAAGGTTATCTCCAGAAACGCTGGAGTGAGTTTGCAACCCCCATATCTGCCAAATTTGTATTTGTCAGAAACTAACAAAACAGGCCTTGAAAACAAAAGACAGGTATCCACCACATCAACAGGAAATCAGTACTGAATCATTCTACTGCCCAAGACCTTCACCTCAATCTTTACTATACCATAAAAACAAATAAAACCATGGTTATCACAACTGCAGCTGCTTTTGCAAGGTATCACTACATTGTTCTTATACCATGGGACAGGTGTTTTTATTTTAAATAAACTTGTCCTATGTATAACAACCATTCATACTGCAATCCTTCCAATTGGATAAAGAATATACTATTTTTTCAAGAAAAACCCATATGCTAGTAAAACAAAATTAGTTTAAAGCAACTGGGTTTTGCAGGTAACAGAAATCTTAGCTCTTTGTCTTTCAATTAATGCATGTAATTGTGTCTGCTTATAGCATGCTTTATCGGACGTGTGGAGAGGGCAGCGTGAACGCAGGGAAAAAGACCACTAAGAAGGAACTGTACTCTGTGGATGCTTGGTTTTAGGCTAGTGAGAGTGTGAAGTTTCGTGCTGCTCCAAGCGACATTAACTGTCTTACAGTCCAGCTGCAGAGAGAAAGACAAGAGCAGTGTGTCTTCTCATTCAGAGTGGCAGGTTGGGACTTGGTTATGTCTCTCCATGCATCTGTTCTGAGAATACCGAAGCAGAGAAAATGTGGCAAAGCATCAACTACTAAGTAATGTTTTCACTTACATAAGAAATTTCTGATACTAGCTTAGATTTTGGTTCTTTCTATGTTTGTGCAGTAACAAGATTGACCTGGTATATTAGGACTYAAGAAATGGCAATACCACCTGACAAGAAAAGTAGTCACAAAAGACATACTTTCACCTTAAGTCAATTTGTGATGTTGAAGGGCAAAGTCACCAGGCTAACTTTTCCATAAATTCAACTGAAGTAGAAGCACCATTTCTGTCGAAGTAGACTTCTAGGTCTTTCTTGACAGGAACTTGTTTGTCATACTAAATGGTTGAAACTATTACTTTTGACTCATACCAGATGTTGTACACTATTACTAAGAAGTGAAAGGCAAGAAAAGCACACTAACCTATACAGTTAATCCAGGTGTTTAAATACCTCTAAGTATCACGGATCCTTTTGGGAAATAGCTCGTTGAACTCAAGAACAGTAAAATACAGAAGCAGAGGGGACCAGGAGGAATTGAACCACCAACTGTAATATAGGCCAAAATTTCTGTCACTTTTGGTTTACAACCATGTGTGTTCATGTACATGCACACATGTGTAAATAAAAACATAGCTCTACATATATAGCTTCAGCCATGTGAATTTTACTGGGGCTGTGAGTGGAGTCAAAGCAGAAGAAAGAGATAGGGAATACTGATTCAATTCACTTTATCACTCTCACAGCTCAAGATCAAAACTAAAAAGGTAATACTTATAATGTAATGAAGCTTCATTTCTAGAAAGCAGCAGTGATATTTTCACGTCCAAAGATAGGTTTAAAGAAAGATTAGAAAACTACCAGAGAAAGATTAGAAATGTCTTACCTATTGCTGTCATATAATCTTTGTATTAAGAGAAACACGTTTCCAAGAAATTTAAATATACGTCTTAATTCCAGTTGTACCAAGAAGCCTCTTCGACCGAACAAAAATATCCAAACACACAGATGGAAAACATCTAATATGACAGTATTCTGAGCCATGGCAGATGAACAAAAATCTAGCACATAAGAGGTCTGTATAGATGAAGTTATGGATGATTTGTATGAACTAGTCTTCTGTTGTCTAAAAAGTACATCAAGACCTCTTTATTGCTGATGATATAACTTTACCTTCTTAAAAAGTGTCTACGTAACCAGAATAAACCACTGCTAAGCTCTTCCTTGGAGGCAGAGTTGTGTTTCAGACTCACTCTGTGCCATTAGTTTTACTGTTTGCATCACATTGAGAGATTCTCTAAGCTTAGTTTTTCTGAAAGATGGTCACACTACTGGCCTCAGCTTGGTCCTTGGATGAAAGATTGCTCTGGTCCAACATGTTAAACCCCATGTTTTTAATATTTATCAGTTTCCAGTGACTGTGTCAAGAATTCACTGAAGCACAGAAGACTTCAATTTGTGATAACTACCTAGAAAACAAAATACACAGCACATCTGCTAGAGAGGAGGTCAATGTAAACTCACTCTCAAAAGAACAGCCAAAGAAAATATTAGCTATCCAAATACAGACATGTTAAATCAGCATGCTTTTGTACATAATCGGAGGACTCTACAGTAGTCTCTTGTTTGACTATGCCTTGGGCAAGAGGCAGCAACAGTTTTAACAACAAATTAACAACAGAAATTCAACTGATACAAGAAAACTAACAATGAAGGAGCCCATGAATTTAATTTTGTTTCTTCTTAGAGCCAGGATTGTTACGGTACACACCGCCTTTACCAACCTCACTCAACACTTCAGTATGGATAAATGGCAGCCATCATTCAAAAGAGCAGTAAATTGAGAATGCCAGCATGAAATATACCTAGTGTTTGTAGTACACATTCAGAAGAGAAAAAAAATTAGGAGACTGCTCCTCTCTACCATATGACAGGAAGTTGCATTTGCTAACTGGCTATACAACAACCTTCAGACACTCACTTTTCCTCAGCGATACTCCTCCTGCATGCTAGAAACATGCAGTTACTGTTGGATTAGTATTCTTTCAGTTCTCCCACCAAGAAAGTGATTCAAAAAGCAAGTAAGAAAGAAGAGTAAGAAGGCAGAGACACCCTGGAAAAAGAGATGAGAGAAGGACAAAGGGCTGTAGAGAGCACTTTATAAGAGGATCTGTTCCTTCTTTCTCTGCTTTCCATCTATCCTTAGTGTCCTGAATCTTCTTCCCCGTTAAGGAAGCTCAGCAAATCTTGAGGGTCTCCGTGACCACATCTTTCCACACTCCTTTTGTAACACTGTGCTAATTAATCCATTTGGTAGCCATCCCCACCATCCATGAGCATCTGATCAAACGAGCACTGCAAATGGAGATCCACATTCCTTTCTAAATGTCCTSGACACTAAATTCCATTTTTCTTTTGGGTTTTTTACTGCTTCCTTTATACACTGATACTCAAGGATTATAGAAGAGGAAGACAGTGCAACAGATACTTGAGGGTTATCTAGTCTGTTGCAGCCTTATCCCACTTTCCTTAAAAAGCATCATATGGACAGATTATTCATCCTGCTGTTTCCTATTTTATATGGTAACAACCATCATCCCCAACCCATTTCAGTGCTGTAGCTGATTTACAGATCATGCTTACTGTCTTCCAGAAAAATACAAGCCATCCCACTTGTGGACTATGACCATTTGCAGAGCACAACAAGAGGAAATATGATTCGCTGGTAATCTTTAATTCTAACTACCAGATCCAAACTGAATTGAGAGCAAAGTTCCTTTTGTAGTGTAGTTTCCCACGGAAGTGAGATTTACGTAATAACTTTTAATATTTACTTGTCTGTTTCTTCCTCCCCGTTTTCCCAAATTTCAGGCAATTTTAAACTCCCTGGCCAGTTTCTACCAAAAACAATACTTAAAAAAAAAAAAAAAAAAAAGGAGGTGGAGCAGGGGAGCAGGACTGAAAGACTGTTAAGGAAAATTTGGCAGTAAGGTAAGGAAGAGGAATCTAAAGGTCTTGTCTGGACTAAGCCAAAAGCAGAAAGCATTCATCATTCAGAACTCTACTTGGCAAAAACTCAGCAGCTAACCAGCCTAACCTAGAAAGTGGTGTTTAGTCAGGATCCCAGACCAGCTGTAGCACATGCCCAAAGAGCATACCAAAAAGGTCATATAGGGATTTCGGGTCAATGGCCACAAATCTGAAGGTAATCAACCTCAGTTCTGGATCACATAACATGGCTGAAATACAGAATTTCACCTGATCTCTAACTCCCTGGAGAGCAATGATTGTTTTGGCACAGCTTGTCAGAGCAAACGTGCATGAATGTCCCTTTATTTAGACTGGATTAAGCCAATTGTAAGTATAATTGGGGTCCCACTCACCATCTGGAGTTACACTCATCTCCTCCCCTACATAGCACAATCCTTTTCTATCACCAGGGTCATTTACGGTTGGACCCGATGATCTTAAAGGTCTTTTCCAACCTTAATGGTTCTATGATTCTATAACTTGCAGAGCAGGAGAGAAAACTGGGACAAATTTTCTCTCCATCAGATAAGATTTTTTCACTCAGAAATACTGGCATTTCTGGATTTACAGAAAATTGTGCAAGTCACATTCACTGCTGGTAGTATCCTCCACTGCAATGGATCCCAGAACTGACAGCCCAGTACGCTACTGTTTCAGCTCTACTGCAGATGGGGGCTTGCTCTGTTGTTCATGCTCTAGTCATGTAGTGGTATTTTTCTACACCATCAAATGCTAGAACTAGTATGCCCAGACTTCAGTTACTGAAACCATTACTGCTATACAGCAGTGGCAGTGCCTCCAAATCAAGTTCTATCTCTTCTCACACAGAAATGTTTTAAACAGGCTTGCCAAAAAAGAAAAAAGTATTGGTTCAATTCCTAACCAGCACAGAAACGGAACACCACTAAAAAATATGAGACTTGTGGAAGCCATATAGGTGATGTCCCCAAAGGAAAGAGTTTACAGCTAGATCTCTCAGTCTGCTGGGGATGTGAGAAAAAAATATATTCTCTCCAAACAGCAGGCACACCAAAAAGCCCTCTTGCTGCAAAATAGATGAAACTACAGCCCACTGTGCAACCGTCCCATTCTGCAACTGTTACACTGTGCACACTTAGAAGTGTAGAGGACACAGAGGCAAACATACAGGCTCAGTTTGCATCAATATGAAAGCAAACTTAATTACGTACATTCTTCCCTTGGCTAATATATTCATCCCGATCTCACCTTGGGGGCAAGCAATTATTAGGACCCGCCTGAAAGCAGCTCCACCACAACAAGAGCAGCTTTTGTTTGTTCTTCCACTCAGGCCTCTGCTACAACTGTCCTTCTGGCCAATATGGATCAAACATGGCAATCAAAATATTTTCAGAGCTCAAGAATACACGCCACAGCTCTCCCAAAGATTATGTAGAATTGTTTGYAAAAGCTGGAATTTAAACTGAAATCTTAAACTAAGTATCAGTCATGATGTGTATTCTTACATATGTATATGATTTGGTTTAATTTAATTTCTGCACACCTTCTGAATTAAAAGCAGCATTTTTCATTACTCGAAGTAACCAGTGTGTTAGAGCCCAGTCAATTCACTGCACAATGCTGACCCATCCTTCCTTTTGAACGTTCATTCCTCTTTCCAAAATTCTTAGAGGATCCCCTGCCACAGCTGGTTTCAGATCAACCAGGATCTCAGGTTTCCGTGAGGTGCCTGGCCAGGCTGTGGGGCAGCAGTAACAGCTTCCTGCTCAGAGCTGGAGGTGCAGCTCGGCACCAGGTTGGCCTCCATGTACCTGTGCACAAGGTGGTACTCAGTACACTGGTTGTTGCCAAGCAGCTTCCGAGCCTCTGGCTTATTTAGTGAAAAACTAAAGGAGCAGCTATATACACTTTCATCTAGTTCTGCAAACAGATATCCCAAAGCTTTTGAAACCTGCTGCATGTCATCAGTTGTTCCTCTTGGACTCTCAGAGTGTCAGAATTGTAAAATTCCTTGCAACTTGGTCTTCCTTGTGTATGAGCATTAGAGAAGCCGTGGCTTTCTGTCTACCTCTTACTAAAGGCATAAACATATAAGCTTGGAGACTTGTGAAAGAAACCTACATTTCTCAAGAAGTACAACTCAAAAAACAAATCTGTCATAGATTTAATCTATCATCATTAAACTTTTTACACATTTAATAAAACACCAATTTTAATACATTTATATAGCTTTTCATTCTCTAGTCTCTCCACTTTGTTTATGCAGAAAAGTTCCCTTCCTAGAAGAAATTTTGCTTTTATCAGGGAAATCACTAATCTAAAAATCTTACAAAATTCTGAAAACAAACTCGACTGAATTTCCTGATTTTTCTTTGAAGTGACTTTGCTTGACAAGTATCTACTTATAGCCTAGTAAGCAGATTCACCTCTCCATCTTCAGTTTACAAAGTCCTTTTCTCCAATTCTACGCACTCTGAAAGTTCTAAAGTTTCCTTACCCATTTGTCCTCTCTTTAATGATGGTCATTTGCAGGGTTGCAAGCTACGACTACGCTGGGGACTCCTTTCTTAAGTTTACACAATGAAAAATGGAAGTTGAATCTTTATTTGGAGGACTGTTCGGAGGTTTTTCATAAGGGAAAACAGATAACATTTGTACAGTCAATGTAATGATTAATGCAAAAATGTCAGTTGAGCTACAAATCTGACAGAAACAAGTTAAACAGTGTTTTCATTTTAAAAACAAAAAAAAAACCACCCAGGAAATACTTCCATAGGGATATTTTTAAGCTTTTCTAATGAGTTTGAAAGAAAAATGTACTCTTATTGGTTGTGATAACTATTATAATATAATTAGATTTACAATAAAATAAAGTATTGGCAATGTATTTGGTGCTCATTTTGTTAACAAGGTGGATACTTAACTACATACATTTATATAGTAATAAAATATTTATTCACAATTAAGACAAAAGGCTCTTTTGCAGAATAAGTGTCCACATGCAGAAAAAGCAGCAGCATTAAGATGTAAACTGCTTTTTTATAGCTTTGAACCCATTACAAGTCTGAGTCAAGTTTAGTATTTCTGTAATTTTGCTTTGAGACCACTTGCGAAATTCAGAATTTTAAGTTTTTAATCTGAAAGCTAAAAATTCACACCATTTCTGTGAGGTTCAGACAGTAATGAATCCTATTTTATACTGTATGTTAGCCTCCTGATCTGTTTAAAATGGATAATGCCTCCTCATCACTTTCTCCAACAACAATAACTTGCACTGCTAAATTATCAGAGCTGATGCAGGCAGAGAAAACAAGACAACAGGTTAGTGGGGGTTTTTTGTGGTCTTTGGGTTTGTTTTTTTTTTTTATTGCTTTTATACACATGTACTGGCATAGCCAGAATACTCCAGCAAGCCCACAAGAGTCTTCCGAGCATTCATCCTCAAACCRTTTAGAAGAACTTCAATTTTTAGATTAAGGTATCTCTAGGCCTGCTCTAGCCACGTTCCTTGCCCAATGTAAAGGAGAAGGAATGTGAGTAGCAAGACAGGTTCCTAAATGCCTTTTCTCTGGAAAAAAAAAGGACAGCCAATAATGCTGCTTCTTGAAGACATGCCTGACACACTAATTTATATAAACCTAAAAATCCCAGGGCAGGGTAAAATCGCAAAATGTGGAACACTAGGAAGGTTGTGGGCAGCAGTTTTGCTCATAATGCTGTCTTGGACAATTACCATGGTTCGCGTGGTTTCCAGCTATGTCTAATTCATGACTGGAGTGCTGTGGAGTCCCCAGAGTAACCTGAAACTAACGTGTAACATAAACACGTAAAGCTGCTTTGCTTTTTTCCCCCCCTATTCCCTACTACCCTGGACTACAAATTCCGTTTGTCTATCCAGTCACTTTTGGTTGATACATGATGGCTGTCACTCATTGAACATCTCTTTACAAAAACAAAGGTACATTCTGCCTTTACATGTAAATCCACATCTAAAACACCTGTAATTACCTTCTACAATGCCTTTTCTGTGTTACAAAAATTTCTTTGAGACCAGGAAGAGATCTGTATTAAACTTATTTCAGATATGTATACTCAAATTCCACATTCAAGACCTTAACCGCATTGAAACGCTATTCTGTTCGCATCCTCTCTTACACACAGACCATTTTATTCTGCAGAGACAGATCCTATTCAGTATCTTTAATATGACAGACAATAAATTCAAGAAAAAAATACTACAAACGCTTGAATAAAGAACTTGAAATAGAATAGCTGCCTACATTTAGGATAAATTTATGACCTCTATGTGATGATACATTCTAGTAAAGCTACAGACTCAGGAGACAGCAGCATATTGATTATCTTTTCTTTTATTTCACTATCATGGATGATATAAAACTCCTGCTCCCGTCTGTCCGTCCATCGTCCCCCCCTTCCCTCCCCAGTATAAGCACAGAAATAGCAAATTTACAGTAAGTTATTGTTGTATTCATGATCTTCCTCTCTTACTTCTCTCTGTGGAAAATAAAACTTAGGTCTGTCTCCCTATTAACTATGAATAATTTTCAACTCCTTGAAAAACCATATTGCTAAATGCACCAGATGGGCAACATAAGACTAGATACTCTTCTGAATTCTCGTTTTCTAACTCCCCAACTTCTGGCACACAGCATACTAAAGCTAGCTTGCCAAATCAGCAGATTATTTTAAAACACGGAAGAAAACATATTTGATCTAAATTTGCATCTGTTAACAAAATTCTTTAAAATTACTTAAAATAATTTTATAGGCAGATATGCCTGGAGGTGGGGGGGTGTGTGTCCATGTTTGTTTTCTTGGGTTTAATTTGTGTATTTTTCCATGAAAATTCCTTGCAATACAGACTGACAAACTGACATGTTTAAATTCGCTGTAACATCACAGTGAAAGAGAGCCACTCTTTAATATGTAAGAGACTATTGAAGATATCCTTATTTCCAAAACACCATGTTTCTTTTGGTCTTGTTAGTTATTTTCTAATCTTGCTATTTAATCCTCCAAAGGCCTGAATAATATAGAACTTAAAAATTCAATCTTTCTTTCACTAACTGCAAGCAGGGAAAAACAGACCATCTCACTGTTTCCCACTATGCTAACTCCACAGGCACAAGCGATTTCAAGCCCATTTCCCAGGCTTCCAGGAAAGCCTGATTCCGCTGGCAGTCACTTCATCATATGCCTCAGCCTTTCAAATCACTTGATTCTAATAACCTGTAAAGCTAACTCCTCTGTCCATTTATATATGCCATCATACACTGTACATGAATGCTTTTTCCTTCTTCAAAGAAGAGGTAAAAATATTTCTTTCAGTCTTTCACATTGTCCTAGGTGCAGGCTAAGGCTGGCACCCCGGAGCCACGAGGAAATTATTGTCCCCTAAAGGTTAATAAACCCTAAAAGAGACAGATTTAGGGGTGAAGAGTGGTGTTGTGGGTTTTTTTTGGTGGCTGTTTTTTTTTTTCTTCCCTGTACAACTGTTGATACATAAATAACTTGGCCATAGAGGATTAAAAAATTTTAAATTTTCCTTTAGTTTCATAAATAAACCACTCATTTTTCTACGTAGCTCTTACATTCTGTATGCTGCAAGTTCTCTTTAGGATGTAACCCAGTAGGACTGGGAGAAAAGGGCATCTCTTGATGCTTTCTACAATGCAGGATGTAATTTCTGATATAGGAATGCAGTTTATTTATTGTACCATTTGTTCAAGTATCATTTCAACTTTGTGACTAGGATAGCATCAAGCTTCAGGTAAAAGCTTCAAAGCTGAAGTGTACCTGGAAAGAAACAATGGGATACCTCTGATATTAAGGGTTCACAATAGCCTTGGGAATCAAGTTAAAATGCCATAAAAGGACAACTAGTGTACTCACTACCAAAAAACTACAGAATTTATTGCCTATTGCCAAGACTAAAGGCAGARTTAAAACTAACTCTATTCCATGCTTGCTGCACATATAGCAGCAGTTTGATATTTGAGGCTGCATCTATGCCATGACCTTTTCAGCAGCCGTGAATAATATACTCCAAACCAAACACTTGTACAAAGACTTCTGTAAGCTCCAGAACACACAACCGTTAGAGGCTTGTACTCCATAACTCGGCACATGCCTCAGAACATACATCACTTCACGCAAAGACTAAATAGATTAACAGAGAAGGAGTCAAATGAAGACGACTAAATAAAAACCCCACCCTGTCTGGCTCAAGAAGGCCCAGTAACAGAAAGTGCTGGACACTAGGAGTGTACAAGGAAACATGCATGTCTCCTGGCTTTCTGTACTTTACTAAACCTTCCCTAGGCTTCTGCTTTTGGTTGGAGACAGGACACGAGACTAGATGAAATCTTAKTCCGATTAAATATTATTAAATATGCTTAAATATTCACATTTGCACATCTGCCATATCTGTTACACATTTTTATATATTGTATATAAGAAATTAGACACATTTAAACCTGAAATTAAAAAGGCAAGACCTTTTATGAGCTATTAAAACATCATAAAGAGTGCTTTCTTTGACTAATACCTTTTCTGTAACGAGTCTGCTACCTTGAAAAATTTCTGCAATTTTGATTTTTCATCTAAACGTCAAATATTATGGACACACACATATATGTATGTAGTTCTACTTGGAAAGCTGGATGCTTTCCTGCGCAACAGGTGAGCAGTCTGGCTGTGAGCCAGACTCTGCAATTCATGAGGTAACTTGAACACATTTTAAAACTGAAGCTTCATTCTTCATTTTCGTATCAGCTCCTCAGAAAATTAAATACTTCAGTCAATACATTTGATTATGCCTATGCCATCAACTAACTTAAAGGAAAATGCTATCATATATCATGTACATTGGTATTTGAAAACTAAAGTCTTAACTAACTACCCTTCTAAAATGCAACCTTTAAAACTAAATGCATATTTGATCTAAACGCATTTGAACTCCATGATTTAGCTCCACCAGAAGAAAACACTTATGGTGTATCAATACTACAAGAAAAATAGATGAGCTATCACCTTTGCTTGCCACAACCACAGGAATCTGAAAAACACACAATTAATTTAGAATTTGGCATCTCTCATCATCATGCACTAAGACTGATAATTAATCTCCAGTAATTTTTTTTTGATAAATTAAGGGAAAGCAATCCTCTCTGCTTCCCACAAAGTCCATTGCTTCCACACTGTATTCTTTCAATATCTCACAAAGAAAAAGGAAGAACCAGAGATTTTGACCAGTTTTGCTAATCTTGGAAAACTAGTAAAACCCCTCCTATTTGGCTCTATTATAGACACACATCAGACCAATTGTGGACAGCGGGAAACTGAACAGTAAATTCGTACCAAGAGAAAAGGAGACACGAGGGAAAAGAATAGGCTTGCAGTTGTCAAGAGAAAAATGTTCTGTGGTTGCAACAGTGGAAACAGAAAGGGAAAGGCACTTAAGCCAACAAACTGATGTCTCAAATAATACCAAATTTATTACAGAATTAACAGCACTACTTCTTACCTCACCCAACAGGGACACACAGGGACCCTGATTTGGTTTTTTTGAGTTTTACATAGCTTTCGAGAATAGTGGGAAACAAGATGTCCCAAGTAAACAAGCGTGTGACCTCAGGACTATTTTTGATGTGCAACACTAGGCACAGAAGCTATCCAAACCATGATAAGATTGAGAACAGGCACATGATAATAGTTTAAATAAGCTTGTGTCCTGTCATTTCTCTGAAAGGTCTTAAAACCAAACCAAAACAACCCCTAGAAAACAGAGCTTCACAGTTTACTGGGATAGCATATCATTCAGCTATTGCCTCGTTAAATTCTTTATACGCCTCAGAGGAACAACTGCTCTTTCAGCAGCTCTCTGAAGGCTTAGCTAAAGGTTACGCCATTTTGGACGGACAAGTAACTCTCTAGCTGGTAAGTGACCAGCTGCCTATTTACGTACATAAGCTAAGGAATTTGCCAGCGCTAGAACTCAAATGCCCTTTTGCTGCTTTTAAGTCTTCTGCATTGAGAACTTGTGTTGGAAACAGTTAATCCTTTCAACAGTTCAGTCTAGGACAAAAAGATGATTCTTTGTTCTGTGTCACTATGAAAGTTTAAGGCCAGTGTTCTTTAAGACAGACTATTAATCCACTTGTACCAGGAACAGAGCAGTGACAGTCCAGTCAATTTATCACACTAAAAGCTGCATTCATTAGGCAGAAATAATAAAGTAACAGTTTAAGTATAGATTGGGCTACAATGGACAATCAAGGAGAATGCCAACACCTCAACTACTGGAATACTTTCTTAATAAAGCAGAACTTACTTAACTTTGTGGAGTCATAATTAGGTAGCTGTCCAAATAAAGCAGTGAATTTAATATGATAAAACCTTTGGCATATTTATGTAATTCGTATTTTCAAATATGATTTCAAGGAGAAGACCTCTTAGTTCACTTTGAATTAGTAAGATAATACTATTATATGCTCATCAATTAGCATGATTGAACTTTTTTTTAATCTCAAATAAGCCACACAAATAAGTCTGATGATAATACAAATTATTTCAATTTCCTCACAGTTGCACACATCTGACAGCTTGCTGAAACAGCACCATTAATAAAACCCCATGTATACAATACTTGGCTGACAACATTTCATAATTTATAAAAGGCTGACTCACACAGAATGACAGATCTTTAACAAGTCAGACAAGTGAACCAGTCATTGTCCATAGTCACTTTTCCCCATGTGACAGAGGTTACCATCCCCAGAGCAGGACAGTAAAAGCAGCCAAGTCCTACCACAATTTTCAGACAGCTCACTAAAACAAATTGAAAACAATTTTCATATGAAACATAACAATAGAATCCAGGAAAATTCTACAAATTCTTATGCAAACTCTCTTCGGTATAGTGAAACATGAGGAAAGCCACTAAAAGTAATAAATTTGAGCATATGCATTTTGAAAGAATATAAAATACTTTATAATATCAGTTCTCAGTAATGAATCTCAAAGCACAAACCGATCTATTTGAGAGATACAATTAAATATCACAACCAGACCATAAAAGAGTATCTTTTATGTTAAGCAGTGATTTAGAGTAGTAATTTACAATTTACTAGCTGTGTAGCTTCTAGAAATTATACCTCCACTAGTGTCTTTGTACAGTCAATGGTGATTTGCCTTTTAGCTACCCCAATATAGTAAGTGAAGTGACTTACCATTCTTGCTGACATCCAGTTCCCTGAGATTAATGAGATTTGCAATGGATGCTGGCAACGTGGTTAGATCATTGTCTGGCAAACTCAGCTTGTGCAGAGACTGACAGTTAAAAAGTTGCTATTGAAACAAAGAAAAAAGTGAATGCGACTTTCTCTTAGTTTCCTCTATATAGCTTTTGGTTTTAATCCCTTTAAACTTCTGACCTCACAGCTTGAAGGCCAGACTATTTAGAGTCTTTGACTACAAAAACTTTATTTAACTAGTTTTATTCAAAATTGACTGAGTTTACAATGGTTAGGAAAGCAAAAAACTGCAGTCACAACAAGCCAGCAGCTATGCTTAACACTTCCGACAAATTCCTTCCAGTATCTCAGAAATTGTGACACATAGTCCTGCAAACATCGCAAAACATTTTCCATAATAAACATGCCATGTGATACCCCAGAGCACAAGGAATTGCAAGATCCCTAAAGGAAAATGGAGGGGAGAGGAGTTTTGTTTGCTGTTGACTTTGTAGTTGTTCCTTTTGTTGCTGTTTTTCTTTTTTAATGTTTGCATATTCAGTGATTAAGTAGATAATCATTGCTGTTAGTAAACATCATAAGTTTAAATGCATCAAATAGTTCTAGAACACAGGATTTGAGTAGGTATTGATCTTCTCTAAAAGTTTAAATTTTCTTCTGTCTTGCAATATTTTTCCCTTCCATGCTTCCTAGCTCAAGTACACTGTCCTGGTTTTGGCTGGGATAGAATTAATTTTCTTTCTAGTAGTTGGTATAGTGCTATGTGTTGGATTTAGTATAAGAAGAATGTTGATAACACACTAATGTTTTTAGTTGTTGCTAGGTAGTCTACTTCTCAAGGACTTTTCAGCTCACATGCTCTGTGAGGTGCACAAGAAGCTGGGAGGGAGCATAGCCAGGACAGCTAGGCCAGCTGGCCAATGGGGTATTCCATACCATATGACGTCATGCTCAGCATATAAGGCTGGGGGAAGAAGAAGGAAGTGGGGGGACGTTGGGAGTGATGGCACTTGTCTTCCCAAGTAACCATTACACGTGATGGAGCCCTGCTTTCCTGGGGATGGCTGAACACCTGCCTGCCCATGGGAAGCAGTGAATGAATTCCTTGTTTTGCTTTGCTTGCGTGCGCGGCTTTTGTTTTCCCTATTAAACTGTCTTTATCTCAACCCACGAGTTTTCTCACTTTTACCCTTCCAATTCTCTCCCCCATCCCACCCAGGGGAGAGTGAGCAAGCAGCTGTGTGGGGCTTAGTTGCCAGCTGGGCTTAAACCACAACATACACGAAAATCCAACAAAATTATGATGAAAATTAGTGCAAATTTGATCTAAGGATATATAAAACTGTATAATCTCTTCTGTATACATGCATTATAATTTGTATAAAATATTAGCTCAGAGCCAGAGCTCTTCCTATATGCAAGGTACCTTGAGATTCTTACGCAAAAGCTTCACAAATAGACAAAATAGGGCAAGTATTATTAACGTAATGGAAGAAAAATCCTCAAATGATATGTAGGAAGCTTACAGACAGTACAAAATAAATATCTGTAAGAAAGTGGTTGAAAAGGTTTATCAGAACAATTTCTGATGAATATTCCTTTCCTGACAATTTTGGGTAAGATCATTCATAAATACCTGGACTTAGTGTTCTTTTCTTTTGGAATTCTGAGAAAAGATCATATAAAACTAGGAAGCGTTCTATGACTAAAAAAATTTATCCCAATCAACATCATAGCAATGGGCTTAGTTCAACCAAAATTTCTCGTGTTTCTCTCAATTACAAGGCCATTATTTCGACCACAGACGGTTGAACAAGTCCTATTCATGTAAAGTTTGCATATACCACCCCAGAACAAAAGCAGACAAATTAGCAAGATGGAAAGTTCAAGGAAAGAGCTTTAACTTGCCTACTGATGTTTCCAATTACTCAGAAACGTGCACCTGTTAGAACTAGTTGATATCATTAAGGCCTTGATGAGTCACAAGTTACTAAGGATATTATATGGGAAGGAGAACTTTTATGAGCTCATGTGTTTTGGAGCCATTCCTTTATTTCAGTACTTCAAGCAAGAATAAATACTTAAAACTCATCCCTGAAAACAATAATCCGGATGCTTAGAATCAGTAGAAATTTCCCCAATTACTCAGGTGAAAGCAAATGCAGCACAAGGAATTGCAAGATCCCTAAAGGAAAATGGAGGGGAGGGGAGTTTTGTTTGCTGTTGACTTTGTAGTTGTTCCTTTTGTTGTTGTTTTTCTTTTTTAATGTTTGCATATTCAGTGATTAAGTAGATAATCATTACTGTTAGTAAACATCATAAGTCACATAATTAAGGACTATTTTACTGCAGAATTCCAATTTCTTCTGAACAGCAAAGTGAGAGGGAAAACTGAAACTGCTACAGTTTGAGCTTTTCGGCTCAAATGCACACCATGGCACTTAGGATAAACAGGGTATCTTTTCAGATGTGATTTAACACACAAGATAAAAGCATTTCAAATGCCCAGTCACTTTTGAAACTGAGTCTAAACACCAGTGCTTCGTGCGAAGCAAAGTCCTTCTCTACCATCATCTTTCTCTCCACCGCAGTTTGCTCATGCTGTGCCCTCGGCCAGTCAACTAAATTAAGGAGCTATACTGTAAGAACATTTTTTTGAAATATGCTGGACTTCTGAAAAGATTGGGGGCAATTAAAAACAGAAGCCAGACACACTGACAGGCCATTTCAGTGATCAGGTTGACAAGACAGCCCCAAACCAGTTATGTTGTGGCATACAACGGGCAGCAGATTGCAAAACAGGGGTAAGAACACATTACCAGGGGCAAAGAGGAAAGGGGAAGAGTGGGAATGTCTTAACCGGGCTTCAGAAAGCTGGAGACAGCCTAATAAGTACTGCACCCTTCCTCTGAGATGGCTTAATTAGAAGCCTTTTTCAGAGTTAAAAGACTAAATAAAAGCTTGGTTTAGGGAAAAGGTATACACAGCTTGAAACTCTTGGCTCCAAATCAGCTAGGACCATTTCAAATGTTACAGGCCTTCCCTTATGGATCTTCTATGGATAGTTTTAAGATTACAATTTCTGTCAAATGATTAAAAAAAGCACTTCTACTATGTCTTCATTACTCCCTAATCTCTCTGCTTGTTTCCTTTACAGTATTTGCATTTATATGTAGGGTTTTTTTCTTCTGAAAATTGAAAGGGTAGTAAAAAATAATGACCAAAGTTACTTAAAAGCTTAAAAAACCACTTAGCTTCTCAAAAAAAAGCCTGTAAGGATGACTTATTGTAACGTACAAACACATTAACATGAAGCAAGTGTGGGCTATTAGAGGTCCTTGCAGTTCAGCAAAGAAAAGCAAAAAGGAAGAAAACATAAATGTTCAAGCAGTCTTTCTAATCGTGTGGATAATTTAATCTTAGACTAGACCACGGCAAGTGGTATACTATGCACCTCTCAGTTTGCTCATGTATCAAAACTGAATTTCATATAGGAACTGACTAATGAAATCAAATGGCATGTAACAAAAGGAAGACAAAGCAGACTAACCGCTTCTTCTGGTCTACAACACCAACATGCATCCATTTGATCGCTACAGTACAGTCTTTCTTCCTCTTTTAAGATTACTAAAAGGAATTTTTTTAGAGAATTATGAGTTTGGGAGGTATGATTTGGGAAATAGGAATTTAATGCAAGAAAATTTCAGAAGATTTCCTTTTCTTTTGGCTAAGAAAGGTATTTTGTTCTGTTTTTTAAGCATCCAATTTTATTCTTCTCCAATAAAGAATGACAGACAGGAACGAAGTTCTGAAATCATCTGGAAAAAATGCTCAAAGGCTGATACAAAGTCTTTAAAAGCAAGCTACTAAAACCTAAGATGAATAAGTCTAGAGTAAAGAAATATCTGCTTGGGAAGAGACAAGAATAAAATAGTGGAAGTTCTAAACTTTAACAGACTTTGACAAAATGTCTAGTTTTAACTTATATGTTATTAGCTCTATTCCACATACAAATACAGATTTTCATTGATGGCTTTTCAGGAGCATTTAAGGTTGAATTTTCAAAAGCACTCAGCTGGTTTAAGTCAGCTTTACTGGAATCCAGGGCTTCTGATAACCTGGCAAGTTACTATCGTGAAATTGTTTTATTTCCTTGTTTGTTTCAAAAAATCCAAACCAGCAAACTTTTCAAAAATCTAACAAAGCATTCTATAGCTGTCCTGTGTGACAGTGAAGATTTGCACACAATTGTGACAAAACAGTTTTAAATATTAAGTCTTTCATCTAATTACTAAGTTTTTAATTCCACCAAGATACAGCCTAGTAATGGAAACAAGTCTATTGCAATGATCACTTTGTACTTCTCAAGAGCCTCAATGGCAGAAATTTTCATTCTTTTCTCTAGTATACTGCTAATTCATCATGCAGTTTTTCTTCAGATTTCGGAACAAACAACAAATATTAATTTCTATAATAAAGACATAATCAAAGTGGCATTCCAGCTCTCTGGTTTTTGAACTTAAGTCATCTGAGATACTTCAGAAAGTCTCTTCTGAAGAAGAAAGCAGGACTTCAAGTGAATAGATACTTTGCATTGTAGCTATCTTTTGTGGGCACAGAGATCAGAACAAGATGCTAATCTTGCTTCTTCTAATCTTCATGTGTTATCAGAGATTCAAAACAATGCCGCAATTTGTTGAATACAGTTAGTCAGTTTGAGCAGTCACTGCCACAGAAATAAATTAGCTTGCCTCTTCTGCTATGCACCTCTCTTGGACTGGATCAGTTGCTTAAGCAGTTTCATTCCAATTCATGCAGAAAACTAGTCAAGCTGGAATGCTTAAACATTCCTTCTACCAGAGCTGATTCTTCTGGGACTAACACTTATTTAAAAATATTTGGCAAACTGCAGCCTAAAAGCTGAAGCAGAAAGCTAGACACTATCAGCTTCTACAATGCTGATGAAGAAACAGAGTTAATAAATGTAACTAAAAGGAAAACCACCCAACATACCTTTGGAAGCTCTTCAATCTGATTAGCATCTAAATAGAGTTCTTCCAAAGTCTTTTCAAAAGTAAAAATCTCCTTAGGCACCTGTTCCAGGCTGCAGTGAGAATAATCAAGCGTAGTGACTGTTTCCTCCTCTCCACGCAGACAGCGGCATGGCACCAGCCGCACAAACAAATTCCGCTTTGTTGTCATTTTCACGCACTGTAAAATAGAAATTGGTCGATTTAAAAATCAAGACAACTTCAGAAATACTCACATGGGCAGCCTCCCAAACTTCCACTGGTTGCTAAATACTTAAAAAAGATAGAAGTGTATACATACCTGCATATGCCTGTATGTATACACATATATGAGAGAGGGGTAGAGAGAGAATGTATTTATTTTCTTTTAAACACAACAAATGTGTAGTGGCATTAAATGGGGTTAAAACACCTACAGACCCCAGAAGCTGAAGTCAAAATTTAGCCTGTAACTTGTCACCTGGTAACACAGTCCTACATTGCAGAGAAGCAGAGAACTTTGAAGCAGCAGTTCTGAAGTGTCAATTGTGTTTTTACAACATAGCTTACCCCTACCTTTACAAAGGTTACCGGGATGATATTTTTGCTTAATATAATAAAATCCACCCTCTACAGAACATTAAAATGTAGCAATAAGAGAGCTAAATAATTTTTTGTGATGAATAAGATTAAATTCATGTACCTTAATTTCAAATCCCTCATTTAGAGACAGAATACAACAAAAAGAACTACTGTGGTTTCTACCAACTGTTCTATCTACAGTTTAAAATGAAAGGTTTTCAAGTGCACAGATAAAAGAAGTGACTTCTTTCTGCAACTCCATTCAGTTTGGAAAACTTCAACACATCTTGGTGTGCACACTGGAACTAAGGAAACTGCACTTTGCTATGGAACCGTATCTTTCTTCCTTTAAACTCAGTCACTGCTACAACAGTCCCCTCTACTCTCCGTGGCTTCTATAATATTCCTACTCAGCAGGAGATAGCAGACCTAAATGGTGCAAATTGACTAGCTGATTACTGACGACATACACCAGCCATGTTCTGCCTCTTTTCTCCTCAGCAAGAGCACAAGTTTAGGTCTCTTTCCTCTAATTAGCAATGAATTTTCACAAAATTCAGAAAAATCATCTTCAAAATGTCACCTCAAGTTTCAAGTTTAGCTGAGATCAGATTACAGACTCAACAATTTTTCAGGAAGGACCAACATGTGCAGACAGATAACACGATCATGTAAGCTTCATTTCCTCAGGAAATTGGTCTAAAAATACATACTTTTCCAAAACAGCACTGAGTATTTATTTTCTCAATCAAACTGTCAACACTCCAAAATAAAATATGCTTTTTTATCATCTCCATTTTTTTTTTGAATTGCAGAAATTGTATTTCAACTTCTGGATTGGGGACATGAAACTTTCTTTTCCAAGTGCCAAAAAAGTCTTTCAGACACATTTGGCAGACTGCGCTTCAACTTTCAGACAGTATGTTAGTAATACAGGGAGAACATAAAATACCATGGCCACTGCACTATATGAAGTCACAGGCTGCAAGACCTCTCTTCTTACTAAGACAAGACCCCTCTTCTTACTAAGACAAGACCCCTCTTCTTACTAAGACAAGACCCCTCTTCTTACTAAGACAAGAAAAAAAAGTCACACACTTGGATTTTCCTCTATGAGCAGCTAGCTTGCCAAGTACTTCACAGTATGTTTAATTTATATGACAACAGATCAACTGCTGTACTTTTAGCGTTTTCACTAAACAGAAGTACAACTTATCACTCAGGCTGGATACAGTCAGATGATACACCTATCCATTAAAAGGATGGAAGAAAACTCTTAATTAGAATAGTGGGATGTCAAGACTTCCTTTTTTTAACAATGCTTCAATGTTGCTAGGATTTTGTTACAAGGTTGATTATCTATCAGAACGCTTAACACTTCCCATAAAACTCCAGCCCTGTTATTTAAATAAAAAGTGATCTAAAAAAAAATATTGAACTGTATTGCAGTGCAAAGAGTTTAGAGACTGCACATTCCACGCTGGGGATTTCCACAGAATGGGAAAGTCAGCAAAAGAGACAGCGTAACCTTCTCATGTTTCTTCCCCAGGAACAGGCTCCAGCATGACAACCTCCAGCTACCCACAGCCAGATGCCAAAGATGCTACGGAAGCTGATGTGCTCACTGGGTCAGAGCTACCCATGCCTTCTCCAAACCTCAGAGGCTGCATGTGAAGACACAAGAGGAATTCCATGGCCAACATTTACAAATGAAAAAGCCTTTAACAAAAAGAAATATAATATCATTTTGTTATTACTTCAGCGATCTGCAGAGCTGTGGAAAAACACACCACTTCAGAAAGGAGCACCAACAGCAGTCTCTTCAAACAGGAGTATAAACAGAAGAACATATGCCTTGGAAACAATACGGACTAGACGCAGAGTTTGTACACGTGAGTTGATTACCAGAAGTCTGGCAGGGGAAGACCCACCTATATCATACTAGCTGCAGCCATCAGTAAGTTCACTTTGTCCAGTCATTTCAACTTCTGAGAATTTACGTTTTTGTTTCCAGAGTATGAAAAAGTTCACTACATGGTTCATATAAATAAAGAAGTAAGATACTCTTTTTCATTCAAATCCCTCAAAAAGAGCATACATTACACTGTCTGCCCCCTCCTTTTCAGCGGCTGTTCTCTTCACACCTGGTTTTACTTGCTCAGGTCTCAAAAGTTTCTGAAGCAACAAAACTCATAAGGTCTAACAATGCAAAACACACATACCTGGTTTTCCTAACTTACTCCTTTATTTTGTAAGTGAGATCTTGACCTTTTTGGGGGGTTGGAGAGGAAAGTTTTTTTAAAAGATCACATGCATCCACAGCACTGTAAACACAGATTATTAAAAAACGCCTGTACAACATCACAGTGTTGGGTCATACCTCCAGTCAGTTATCATGTCAGTTAAAAGTACCTAAACTCACAGCTCATGTCTCAAGCCAAAATAGTCAAACTCATATTTAAGTATCAAATAAACAACCCTGCCCCAAACCCACTGATTTGACCACTTTAGTGTACATCTATTTATAATGCTTCAAAAAGCACAATGAACCAAGAGAACTACATTTAAGTAAATGCAGGGAACTACGCAATGTGATTTAGTTCAAATTTGTCTTATGTTTGTTCGAATTTTACTTCTACACACATATGAAGAATTGTTTAGCACTGGTGTTCTACAACGGAGACGGCTGCCAATACTAGAAAATGGGTGTGGTAGGATAGCCACAGCAAGTATTCCACACCACCACTCTTCTGCAATAAATATTTATATATATAGACAGTCAGACTCGCACTCCCTCCCTATCTGTCTGTCTGTCCACCTGTCTTGTGGTCAGTTGCCCAAGCAGAAAAACTGTAATGGAGGAAAGGAAGGAGGTATTACAGAAGAGAGTCCATTGTCATAATTACCAAAGACAGGAAAATGTGATGTCGCACAGAACATGTCCTTTTCTTATATTGCTCAAAATAAGAACGTCTCCATGGATAGCTTGGGTAAATACACAGAAGGTAGAAGGGAACACGAAGTATAGCATTGTTTCCCTTCCCGCAAAACAGGGAAGTCTAGCAAGCAGAAAAATCTTCATTTCATAATATACCACAACATCAACCCATCTGAAGGCACGAAATCAAACTGTAAAATTGCTTTGCAGATCTGTAACACTACATTTTTCTTATTTTTCTCCACCACTTAACAACTCAAAAATTTTTATTTTTGAGGCAGACTTAAAGAACTCAGAGGAGGGGGGGGAGGAGGGGGGAACCACAAAACCCCGTTGTTCTCCAAACCATTAAAGCCTTGACACAAGTTTACCTCAGGTTCAGTGTTCACAGCCAACAGAGGAAAACTTAGGATCTTCATACAGCTGTGGGTTTTTTGTTGTTGTTTTTTTGGGGGTTGTTTTGTTTTGTTTTTGGTTTGGGGTTTTTTGTGTGTTGGGGGTTTGGGGGGGGGGATGTTGTTTGGTTTTGTTTGTTTGTTTGTTTTGTTTTGTTTTTTTTTTACTTCTTGAAGGGAATGGGAAAACATCCCTCTATAACCAGAACCTTTTCTTTGTAAGCAAAAAATGCTCAAAAGTTGGAAGGCATAAGGGAGAATCAGCTGTGTTCTGTTTGTGAAGACTTAATCTACCACCCCAAAAAATTCAGTGTTAAAAAATGCCTAGTTTAAATTGATGTTTGCTAATTATAAACTACCAGATTTCTGATATTTTTTTTTTTCCCGCTCCATGAATCATTTTTAGCATTTATTTCACACCTCCTCTTCCAAGCCTATTCGAGGATCACACCTAAGGATCAGAGACGCTGTAGTATCTGTAGTAAACTCAAAAATAGGTTGTTTAAACTACACAGATATGTATATTTCAGTGTAGATGTGTATTTCAGTGAAGTATAATCTTCACTCATTCATAAACATTAACTGTGACAGTAACAGGAAACAAATTCCACAATAACTACACAAAATGGGACAAAGGGAAATGTTATCTATTGACCTGCCTATACCCTGAAGGTAGCAACAACTATGCAGACAGGTTTTCCTTTAGCGGTTCAGTGGTGATGAACACTAATTATGCTGTGAAGTTTCAAATTTGTGAGAAAAGTTAAGTGTTTTCTGATATATATATGGTAGTGTATATAAGTATGGTATAACGGTAGTGCTTTACCAGTATGATCAAAAGGAAAGGGAGATCAGAGTTCACAACTGGAAGATGTTTTGCTGTAAAACTGTACACAATTTATGTAATACAACCTATATCAAAGTTTCATCTTATCTTTTCTGCCTTGTATCTATATAACTAGATAGCCAGATATCAGTTCATATACTCTATCCTATTTGAGACCATGAATGACTTCGAGCACATTAAAGTATCAGAATTGATAAGCAAGGCCAAACTGATCAAGGGGTATTACAGCACTTGTTCAAGAAGGCCACAATATCCAATAAAAACCTTAAAAATCAACTCTTCCATTTTGAAATTGAGGGTTCTCTACTTCCAGATACATGCTTCCCCCTCCCCAACTGATCAAACAGCAGACAAAGCATCTACTACCGGCCCCTGATTTTATTACAGCTATCAGCCCTCCAGTGTTACAAGCAGTGGTTGACACTTGCTAAAAGCCAGTGAAGTAACAAGTGGAGAATATTGCGCAATTAATCAATATTCAGAAAAAAATTATTGGAGAAGCTAGGGCAAAGCAAAGACTATAATTATATCAGATCTACACTGTAACAACTGTGGACTGTATCTATATGATGGGTTGACCTTGACTGGCTGCCAGGTGCCCAACAAGCCGCTCTATCACTCTCGACTTCTCTATCTCCTCCCCCCGAGTAACGCAGGGGGACAAGGAATGGGGGCTGCAGTCAGTTCATTACATGTTGTCTCTGCTGCCCCTTCCTCCTCACACTCTCCTCCTACTCCAGCATGGGGTTCCTCCTACAGGAGACAGTCCTCCACGAACTTCTCCAACATGGGTCCTTCTCACAGGCTGCAGTTCCTAGTTCCTCACAAACTGCTCCAGTGTGAGTCCTTTCCACGGGGTGTAGTCCTTCAGGAACAGACTGCTCCAGCGTGGGTCCTCCATGGGGTCACAAGTCCTGCCAGAAAACATGCTCCACTGTGGGCTCCTCTGTCCATGGGGCCACAGGTCCTGCCAGGGACCTGTGGGCTCTCCACGGGGTCACAGCTTCCTTCAGGCACATCCACCTGCTCTGGCATGGGGTCCTCCATGGGCTGCAGGTGGATATCTGCTCCACTGTGGACCTCTGTGGGCTGCAGGGCAACAGCCTGCTTCACCATGGTCTTCACCACATGCTGCAGAGTAATCTCTGCTCCAGTGCCTGAAGTACCTTCTCCCCCTCCCCTTCTTCACTGACCTTGGTGTCTGCAGAGTTGTTTCTCTTACATATTCTCACTCCTCTCTCCTGGCTGCTGTAGTGCAGCAGTCTTTTACATTTCCTTAAATATGGGGCTACCAGTATCATTGACTGACTCAGCTTTGGCCATCCACAGGTCCATCTTGGAGCTGGCTGGAACTGGCTCCATCTAACATGGGGACAGCTTCTGGCATCTTCTCACAGAAGCCACCCCTGCAGCGCTCCCGCTACCAAAACCTTGCCACCTACACCTAATAGAATCTATAAATGGTGAAACATTTTTACTGAATAGAATAAAATCATTGGAAGCAGAAAAGCAGAGCATAGGTTTGAAAGATCACGACCAATGAAAGAAAGCAAGAACAGCAGCAAGCTTGGATACATACTAAATATTAATGCAGAAGAGACAGCATCATCCAGTGCAACATCACTCTCTCCTGGAACTCTTTGATGATTCTCTGCACATCCCCGTCATCCAAGTATCTGGCAGCCCAACAGCATCTGCAGATCTGCCAGAACCCCATGGGACATGTTTACCTATATTTGATGAGCATTTAAAAAAAAAATAAAAAAAACCAACCCAACACAAAAAACAAAATACACAGTCCCCCAAAGTATCACGTTTCTTTGAAAATTTTGAACTCCAGCTTGTTACAAGTAGAATTTAAATTCACAGTAATTTTGTTCCTAATCTCTGTTAATCTGCTCTAAAAGCTATAGTTTCACTGTACCATTAGCCTCTTAAATTTCCTGTCTGATGTTAACAAGATGTGACCGCTCATGCTCTAAGCTGGTGAAAGCACTTTTCCCCCCCCCCTTCAAGCCTTTCAAAAGGGTGTTTACCAGTTACATCAACAGCAGAGCTGAAAACAAAACCAGCTATCAGATGTTTATACAGAAAGGCACAAAAAACTAGGCACAAAAATCTCTGATGTGGTTCTTTTTAGCCCACTCCACTATCCACAAACAAGTTCAGAATTATGGAGCTGAGGATGTGTATACACAGGAAAGGGAAAGATTGTGTTGGGCAGCATGTAACCTAACACTCAACYCAACAAATACAAGAAGGCTTGTTTGGCCAACTGACAGAAGTCCCAACACACTGCTGTTGAAACAAAGAATTATAAAAAAAAAATATTGTTATTTATTAAGAATCTTATTTAATCAGTTAAAAAAAAAAAACAAAACAAAATAATTGATTACTTCCTCTACATTAAAAAAATCAGTAGGAAATTGAGTTTCCTATACTGGACATAAAAACATGAACCAGTCTGTCTTTAGAGATGTTAAAGGTTTTTCTCTTCCTAAAGCAGCAACATGTGCCACGGAAGATACCAAGACACAGGCTATTTGGCTTGTTGATGAAAGACACTATACTGTGAAAACTCATAGCACAATTTAAATTAGTCTCTTCCAGCTAACAGCAGCACTAGTCCTCATGAATTTGAGTAAACTGTAAACATCTTAGCACTTTAAGGAACACAAAACATCCTTGGCTCTTACAGGAAACTAAGAACACGATCATCCTTCGTTCTTTAACCTCGAAATGGCTTGACACCTCTTGCTCATTATCAAATCATGTAAAGAAGCTGGGCGGGTGGCAGGGCAGCATTAAGGGTTGGTTCAGGCTTCCCCTAAGATCAATCCAGTCCTCTTGGATGTGAATGGTGAGGTCTTAATTTAACAGACAGCAACTAGCACCTTGCAAACCCTACCTCGGAATTTTGTTTCTCTGCAATCCTTTTTCTTGTTCTCTTTAGTCGAGGAAAGTATGGCTCAACTGGATAGCCACTGACAAGGAGCTGAAACATGAAAAGACAGCACGTACTGTGAAGAGACTGCCTCTTTGTAAGTGGCACTAGCATTCTCTGGCTGAGGTATCGAAGCCTCATTTGGTGACAATGCCAACTTCAGGTATTTTCACTTCCTCCTCCCTCTCATCCAAACTATTTCTTTCTGTCTCATCTAGAAAAAAAAAATTTGCAAAACTGGATTGGTTATGTCATTCATTTCACTGAATGACACTGGCAAACACTAAGGTCAGTACAAATCAATGAACCGCAGTGCTGCACTCTGGGGCAGAGAACAAGTGGTAGGAAATAAAAGGGATTTTGGAACCATTTCACCATTTTAATGTGAGGCTATAGTCTGAGTCTCCCCGCTCCCGATACGAAAACAATGCTCAACTGCATCCATGGCTCCATGTCCTCAGGCGGGCAGGGAATATGCAAAAACACACTGTACTTGTTCACATAACAGCACTCAGAGCAAAAGAAGTAAAAGCCATTACTCACAAAACAACAATGGTGAATGGTGACAACAGGAGAGGAACATTGCAGGAGTCTGACCCCTACAAATCGATGGGCCCTAATGTTATCCACCCGAGCACGTTAAGAGAGATGGCTGATGTCGTTATGAGACCACCCTCCATAATCTTTGAGAATTTGTGGTGATCGGAGGACATTGCAGAAGACTGGAAGGCTAATGTCACCCCCATCTACAAGAAGGGCTTAAAAGAGGATCCAGGAAATTATAGGCCCGTCAGATTTACTTCAGTTATGGAATGAATCCTCCTGGGGTCTATCACAAGTCAAATGAAGCACATGATTGGGAAAAGCCAGCACAGATTCACCAAGAGCAAATTGTGCTTGATAAACCTGATCGCCTTAGATGTCAACGTAACCTGGTCGGTTGATGTGGGGAGAGCGGTGGACATTGCCTACCTGGATTTCTCCAAGGCTTTCAATATGGTTTCCCACAGCCTTCTCCTAGAGAAACTGATGTGTTACTGTCTAGACAAGTGGTCCGTGCGGTGGGTGGGGAACTAGCTGACAGGCCACACCCAGAGGGTAATGATAAATAGCTCCTTTTCAAACTGGCAACCTGTCACAGGTGGGGTCCACCAGGGATCGATATTTGGCCCAATGCTGTTTAATATCTTCATAAGTGATCTGGATGATGGGATGAAGTGTACCCAGATGAAATTTGTTGATGATACCAAGCTGAGTGGAGAAGCGGACACTTCGGAAGGGAGAGCCACCCTGCACGAAGACCTGGATAGGCTGGAAGAGTGGGCTAGCAAGAACCTTAGGAAGTTCAACAAGGACAAGTGTAAGGTCTTGCACCTGGAAAAATATAATCCAGGAGGGCAGCGCAGGCTGGGATCTACCCGGCTGGGGAGCAGATCTGTGGAAAGGGACCTCAGGGTCCTGGTGGACAACAAGCTCAATATGAGCGAACAGTGTGCTGCTGTGGCAAAGAAAGCCAACAGGATGCTCRGTTGCATCAACAAGAGCATCACCAGCAGATAAAGAAGTCATTATCCCACTCTACTCAGCACTTGTCAGGGCACACCTGGAATACTGTGTTCAGTTTTGGTCYCCGCTATGCAAAAAAGATGTGGACAGGCTGGAGAGGGTCCAGAGAARGGCCACACAGATGATCCAAGGACTGGGAAGCCTGCCATATGAGGAAAGGCTGAGAGAACTGGGTTTGTTCAGCCTCGGGAAGAGAAGGCTTAGGGGAGACCTTATCACCATGTTCCAGTACTTAAAAGGTGGCTACAAAGAAGATGGAGACTCCCTTTTTACCAGGAGCCACATGGAAAAGACAAGGGGTAAAAGGTACAAGTTACTCCTGGGGAAGATTCCGACTGGACACGAGAGGAAAGCTTTTCACAATGAGAACAATCAGCCACTGGAATAATCTCTCCAGGGAAGTAATGGATTCCCCAACATTGGACACTTTTAAGATTCAGCTGGACAGGGTGCTGAGCCATCTTGTCTAGACTGTGCTTTTGCCAAGAAAGGTTGGAGCACATGATCCCTGAGGTCCCTTCCAACCTGGTATTCTGTGAAATCTATGAATGTTAGTAAATACAGTAAATAATAACCAATTGTTAAATGCAAAAATATAAATGATGCTTGGCACATTTTTTGAGAAAATAAAGTGAACAGAGGGCAGAAATCAGTTTTGCTTTTTGTGATTCAACAGCTGCTAGGATGTAAGCAAACCCAGCAATACTCTACTCCTAGCTTGCTAGGAGTAAAAAACTAAGTACAAAACTCAAAGCTTCTCTTGGAGTTAATTACTTTCCAAGCTCTCAATGCCTATATATATATTTAATAAAAAAACAACAAACAAAAACCACAAAGAAACAAAAACAGCCACCCACCTTCAAGGGCAGCAAGATAATTTCAGGTAACTCCCAGAAGATCAATGCCAGATGTGAATTCTAGAGACATTTGCTTAAATTATCTGTTTCTTGTATCCTATGAAGTAAATTCTAACCAGATTTCGATTTACTATTTCTATTTACTTTTGCTTTAAAATATTCAGAAATCCTTTACACAATTAAGGTCTGAAGTTCTTTATCAAACTATTTTATAAAACCTCTTTACTCAGTCGTAATGGTGTTGACGGTATCAATAACATTTTCTTGGTTCAACAATAGCATTCTCCCCCTTATTAAAACTAGAGACTATCTAACCAGGTATTTGTTACAACAGTTATTTTCCAGCTTAGAGATTTATCTAAACTGCCTATACCAAAACAAACCTGAAGAGTTATGACGACAAGTAAAATCCACCCTAAGTATATCAAAAGAAGTCTTTGGAATATTTATTTCTATTCATTTCTGTAACTGTGAAAAAGCAGCAACACAACAAAGCAGTCAGTACTTGGCATTATCATGCCAAAAGCTTAACAATGACAAAACCAGATTGACTTTGTGAAAACAAAACAACAAAAGTATTATTTTTAAACTGAGAAAAGAAGCAAAAAACCTCTTGGCAAATACCTACATAATAAAATATTCTACTTCAAGTACAGCCTTTAACTGAAATGCAGTAATATCAATATTCTTATAATCCTAGACCAAGGCACCAGTAAGGCACAGGTATATGATAGTACAGATCTGTAATTTAAGGCAAGATCTACTACAGAAACACCCTTAGCAAAAAAAAAAAGAATGAGAAAAATTATAGATTAAGTTACAGTAAAATATAAATTTTAAAATTTTCAGATATCCAAACAATTATAATTTTGGCTTTTTTTATATTTATATTGACTTTTCATATTAACACTACATAATAACTACACAGTAAAACACACACTCTGTCACTACACAATCATGGCCCAGGTAGTTGCAACTCAGTTCTCACACATTTCCTTTTGCTCTTTTTCTGAGGCAGCCCCAGAAACTAACTTCCATCTGGACAGGCAAACTATCCAAGTAAGTACCACTATAACATCTCATCTGAAGAATGGTCTCTAATTGTATACCATTAACAATGCTGCTGAGATTAGCATTAGATCTGAGCTTCACTTCTGATGTTCGATGTGATTGCATATTCTTTGGGTATGTATTTGTAGTGTTACTAAGAAAACATTAAGAGGAATAAATTGATTTTTAAATCCACTGTGCTTGAGTCTCACCCATTTCTCCTCCCCAAATCAAAAAAAGCCATATGAATTCAAGAATATCTACTATGACAAACTGAAGTTTGAAGAAAATTGCAGAAGACCCTCAAACCTTCATGGAATATTAGAAAAACTGAGCTTTTTTTAAAAGCCATGACCTTGGTGTTTCACTATTTCAGCACTGACGTTTTCAAATGGCTAAAGAATTCCTTTACATTATGGAACTGACATGTTTGGGGTTTTGTGTTTGACACTTTTAAGTTAATACATAGCAGGGAACATGAAATATTTATCCCACTAGGATACTGAAGTGAACTCTATCTCCCACTAGCCACCATACCCCATTTTTTTTTTTAAATGTGCCATAGAAATAATCGCAGCTACTGTACAGCTAGTAATCACAACTATTTGGTACAGCTAGCTGTACCAAGCTACTTCAGAACTGCTTTGCTTTCAGAATCCACTAATTTCCACATTAAATAACTCCATTTTCTTTCATTGTTGCTGTGAAAAAGATCCATGGAAACAAACAGGACAAGTTCCTGACTTTCTATACAAAGAAAACAATGAAAATTAAATAAAAGAGCAACCAGACTGAGAGATGTTAAGCCTCTGGAAGAGGTATAAAACCATATTAAACCGCTTATGCTTTTAGTTTAGTCCTTTGAGGGATTATGTCTGGATCTACTGTATAAATAAATGCTGTGTATCACATACTGTAAACATCTACTCAAGCAGAAAGGAAGAGATACTGTCTTAGTTCCTCCAGTTATAACAACATAGGCAAGAGAGATGAACAAGCATAGGGGAAAGGAAGGGAAGAGGCACTGCTAGTCATTTGCCCATAGGAAGCAACAAACCTTACGGAGCAGTCAGCACAGCTGAGGCAGTGCAGCGACAGCACAGTTTCTCAGCTCGGTGGAGAATGCCAAAGCACAACACAAAGCCTACAGCCTTGTACGCTACACAGAAGCCTGGAAAAAGCAAGCATGTGCACATGCTTCTATCTTCTTACATATGCATTGTTTGTAGCAATGCCAGACAAAATATGCAGAAAATTTTGTATGGTTTAAACCGATATTTTACAGTAAGTCTCAAGATTCCAGTCACTGAAGTGTCAGTATTTATTAGTGTTTCCACAGTCTGAGCAGCACTACTAATAAAATCAGAGCAGATGGAAGCTGCTGTCATATGTTGTTGGGTTTTCTTTCCACAGGGGGTGAGGGCGGGGCACGCAGTAACAACTCCTCCACAGAAATTCATAGAGAAGTTCTGAAAATAAATATTCTATTAGGCATTCTTTTTATTAATGAGAAATACTTGCCTCAATATGAGGCAAAAGCAACTTAGTACCATCTGCACTGGCATCATTTAATAAAGAAAAAAGCTGATTCTGAACATGTGTTGCTTTTAAATAGAGTTTTGAACAGAAAATTGAGCTTTTTTTGGCTTCTTAATACTTTTCATGTTCTTAAGTATGCTCTCTAGCTAAAGAATGTTAATACACCAATAAGAAACAACATGATGTGATGTTCGCCTAGGCTTTAGATCAGCAAACCAGAAAGAAGGACAGTAAGTGGCCCAACAAGCATTCAAAGCATTTTTTCAAGCATCTTTTATCCAAGTTTTTCAAAAATATGCTTATGTTTCCTGAGAACCAAAAAAAAATTACTTAAAAAAGCAGTATAAAATGCTAAAGCTCCACAAGTCAAAACATTTAATAATGGACATTGAACTTTAAAACAGAAATATTTTTCTGCAACTTAGTTTCCCATATATTCCCCTCTCTATGTATGCACGCAATTACATGTAAAAACATATAATTCACTTGGCTCTTCAACAGATATTTGTAACTAAAAATTTGCCTTCAGAACAACATGAGATGATACAGAATAAAATTCAAGTGCTTTGGAGGTTATTATTACAACATATGAATAAAGAAGAGGATTTCTATTTTAATATATTGTGAAGTTGGTTCAGAGAAAAGAAAAATAATGTACTTACCACTGTGTTACTTTTTTCTCCCTGCTGCTTCTTCCCTGAGCTTTCAAAGCCAACATTCTGTTTAAGACAAAGGTACAAAAATTTTAGTCAACCCTACCCCTACTAGATAAGAACAAATTGATATTTTATTGTGTTGGGTATTTATTTTGCTTTCAAAGTTTTGGTTTTGTTTTTTAAAAAGACAAGCTGTACATGTGTGTGAACAGTAGCTTTAAGGTTTCAGAGAACTTGAAAGACTTTCAAGACAGTAAAAATTACATATATACTTCTGTGTGTGTAACATAGTACAAAACATTGCTTTTTATCCTACTTTAATTTTGATTTTATAGCATTCTGTCTACAAAGTTGTTTCATTTCTACTCCATTTTAATTGCTGTATTAAATTATTAAATCTCTTATATTACACATCTCTTGCACACAATTCTAAAGCAAGTTAAGAAAATTGCATCAGAAATTAACAGAACACGAAAAGAGCACACTTCTGTATCATTAACTTTAGGAATTTTTTAGAAAGCTGCAGCATGTTTAATAAGGTATATCAGATCACTGATGCTATCTTCACTGAAGTAGAACAATTATACACAAACAAAAACATTCAGCACATTTGACTGAACATATTCAAAATTAGTGGATGGACCTATGGAAAGGTTAAATCTTGCCTCCAAGAAACACAGAAGTAGAACATATCTTCAGAGAGATTAAATGTCACTATGGTCAGACAGATCATCTAACTGAGCATGAAGTCACACAGAACAGCTAAGGAGCTGAGTCAGGCAGAGTATAATCTGTCAAATTTGTAGTACCTAGAAAAACATTTAAATTGTGGGGAGCACCGGTAGTAGCTTCATTCAAAGGATTTACTTAAAAATGGAACTATATTTCATTTCTTTCCAACAAAAAGCAGAATCAGCCCATCATAAAGTCATCATAAATGTGTTCTCAAAAAATCCTAACACAGATTTAAAATCAAAATTGTTCCAGGAGGAATAAAAGTTCCTTGGTTTGGGGTAAGAAGCAAGCAGCAGTACAATCACAGAACGATTAACTCCTTAGGAAGTCAGGATTGTCACAGCAGGATTGTGCTATAACCAACTTCCACGTTCTATGTCCTATTTCTCATTCAGGATTCACTGGTGCCAGCTTCTGCATTCATATCAAAGGGACTCCAATGCACTATACCACATAAATCTATTCATTTATTCTCAGCAGAAGGACAACCAGGACATGCAAACAGCAAAAAGTAATATAGGTAAAAGTAATATTAAAACCTCAAATCTTTCAAATTTCCTGCTGAAAAAAAGCCTCTATCAGTTTAGCCAGCCTCAGAAATACAGAACAGCAGCACTCAAGACAATTAAAAAGATCAAGAAAGACAGCAAGGATCAAACCAGATTCCGAAACCTGGGGCCTTAGGAGAGATTCTGTCCAACTGCCATGGCTGCATGCTTCTTTCCTTTCCCATAGCGCTTTGCTCCTACTGAAAAACTATTTAATCTTTACAAAAGCTATTAAGAGGCACTGTAGACAAGCTCCCAAACGGAAGAAACGCAGGTTTGCAATAGCTCTGCTAGGATAAGCAGAATTAATCCAGAGAAGACAACAGTGCAGGACTAGATCTGACAGCGGGACCATCAGGCAACTGTGCCTCTGGAAAGAAAAATGCATAAGATCAAGACTTTGCAGGCAGCGTGTTCAGACTAAAAAAAAATGATCAAAGAAATAGCTAGCCCCATAATCATCACAAAAACAACAAACAAAAAGGGATTACTCTTGCATCATTTCCTGACACCTGTTGAAATGTCCGAAAGAATAAAATCCAGTGGTAGGAAGCCATTACCGAATTATGAATTGTTTGCAGACTTTCAAACCAAGCACAAGGAATTCACCCGATCCCAACCATCCAGAGGAGATAATACAGCAAGTGTGGCACATGTTTGCATGTAGGGGGGAATATGCACCACCACCTGGACATTTCAGGTCATCCTGCTTTGGYGAGTAAGTGGCTATACACTGAAGGAAAGACAGCAGTTACAGAATCAGACAAGAACAATGAACTCACTGCAACTCATGTTACCTTAATGTCACTTGAAACTGTGACATTGAGTCAGATAGCCTTAAGCCTGTATCAGAAGAGAACAGCTAAGAGCATGCTGTAACTACAACTGATAAGTTGTAGTTAAGCACTGATAAGTCTTCAAGAACAGGAACTCTCCAGGCCTCCACACATTCGCATCACCAGGTCCAGTTTGCAGGAAAGCACAACAATCTCCCAAAGAAAACAGACCTGGGTATTCAGAAGAGCCCAAGGTACCCACACACCAGGACCTCAACTAGCTCACACCACCACTTCTCTATTTGTTTTGCAGAAATGGTAACAGGTGCTTTAGATGACTAGTCATGAATTACCTTCAACGTAAAAACACCTAATGAAATCTTACTTAACCCTATCTAGCACTGTCCTGGTTCCAGCTGGGACAGAGTTAACTCTCTTCCCAGTAGCTGGAGCAGGTGCTGTGTTTCAGATTTGGTAATGAAAGGAACGTTGATGGCCCATTGATGCTTTGGTTGTTGTTGGGTGGTGCTTGCACCAGGACTTTTCAGCCTCCCATGCTCTGCCAGGTGCAGGGGGAACACAGCCGGGGCAGTTGCCCCAGCTGGCCTAAGCAGGGGGCTCTGGGGGTTGGGTGCGTGGTTCCTTCAGTCGGGGTGAGCAGTTGCATTGTGCATCGCCTGCTTTGTATATTCTGTTATTGTTGTTGTTACTGTTGTTATCACTGTTCTACTTTGTTTTACTTCCATCATTAAACTGTTTTTATCTCAACCCACAGGTTTTCCTTCATGTGCCCTCCTGATCCTCTCCCCTATCCTACCGGAGTGGGGGGGTGAGTGAGCGGCTGCATGGTGTTTAGTTGCTGGCTGGGGTTAAACGATGACAAGCACATGATATCGAACACATCCGACTGAGTCTCAGTGTCYGTCAGGTTCCTCCAACCAAAAAGGCACAGTGGGAGAGCCCTAGCACTCAACTTCACAAATGGGGAGACTACTTGGGGGAACCATCACATGTGTTCATCCTGTCCTTACTCTTCTTTGGGTATAACCCAACTGCTGCTAGAAAATGCTTGCCAGGTAGACTGCCAGTCTGCTCCAGTGCAGACTGGATCTGATCACTTCACTGTACCTTGGAGGCTGCTCACATGTGTAAGTATTTCAGTTCCAGCTTACCACTGGTTTTAGTGAGACCTGCAACTGACTCAATAAACATCTGTCTTATGGTAATTTTCACACAAATACATTTCACCTCAAATCCTTATCAGTCTTTCAATTGCTTATTGAAGGACTTTGAACAGATATTGATGCTCACAGAACACTAGTGGTAAACTTTCACACAACATATCGGGAAGCAAGGTTATACTTCAGTACACTGAATGACAATGAATAACCCCCAAGCAGTTTTTACTTTCTCTGGTCTCTTTAAAAAAAAACAAACAACCAACCAGGAAAAAAAAGGAGGGTGGGGAAATCACAACACTTACGCTCTACATTTAAGGAAGGGTTGGAAATAAGTATCTTAAAAATTGCTTGCTTCAGAGACATTTCAGGCAGCCTTCGGCCCATGACAACCATCTTCCATTTTAAATAGTGAAAACAGTAAAACCAGTGAATTATTTATTTAAATAATTCCAGGAGAGTATTGCAGAAGCCAGATTATCTATGCTTGCCATTTAAACATCCACTCACATTCAGTGAGAAAGTATGTGTAGCTAAAAAGACTTTAGATTGATCAAGATTATCGATAGCAGAGACACACATTAAGAAGAAATAAATCCCATACTGCAGCACTAAAATCCATCTTGCAAACCAAGAACAATTTTAGGGCAATGAGATTAGTTACATTTTTCCTTTCGGAAAGGGGACCAGGAAGATGAGGGGTTATGAAGCAGACCAAGGAAGTACAACTGTAGCACAATCGGTATCACTGTGCTCAACAAAGCAGGTTTTGCCTGCACAAGGATACCCATAACCAGAATATTTTTTATTAAATATCAGGGGAGTATATACACATACACATAATCATTTCATACACAACAATAATAAAGAAGTTTTACTGTCAGTGGTTACTGGCAAGATTCTTACTCAATCACAATCTGCTACATAGGTGAGAAATGCATGCCTTACAGTGACCTAGATTTGAAAAAAGAATAGCATATGATCTTGATTGAGGAAATAAAAGATCAACACAGCTGGCAAAATATTTATCTCTAGATAGTGTACCTTTTGAAATCAAACAGACATTTCACACAAAGGGGGAAGGTCTGGAGACCACGGACAGTTTAGGTAATCTTGGATTCCCACACTGGGGAACACAGAAGAGCGAGATGAGAGGACCAAGGAGACAAGATTCAGAGGCCATTCTCAAAAAAAAGTGCATCTTGTTTTCCCTGGAAGCAGATGCTGTCACCATGYCTCACTGTTTCTTGTTACTTCAGTGTCTGAACGAAAGCCAGACATTTAGAGTGAAGCAAAGAAACAATCTCTACTGCGTGGACTGTCTCATTGATGAAAACCTGACAAGCTTCAGGAGCAGCACTATCTTTCTACTGGTCTTGGGCGGAGGAGTCTAAGATGTTAATTATGATATATTACCTTAAGCAGCGTGAGACTGACCTACTTGAGGATTTGTTACCTCCTAGTACCAGTGCTGTCGCAGCTGTTGACAACCAGAATCCTTCAACGCAGGAAGAGGACAGCTGATGGCATATTCTCAGTGAGCACACGAAGATTCACATTTGCTTCCAGCATGCCCCAAAATAACCTGTACCTGGCAACACTGTTGGTATACTTCAGGGGACATGCAGTTGAGGAGTGTTCTGCCAAGGGATACGGGTATGTTTATCCACAGCAATGGAATGGAAAAGGCACTTTTATAGGTCCCTGACTGGCTAACTTGCTATACGTATTATATTTTAATATTAAGAGTTTCACTGTTTTGCCAGAGTATCTACAGTTCTGTTAGAGATATTTCTAATTATCTTAAAGCTGAATGAAATGCCTAGAGGCTAGCAAAATGAAACTCTGTTTATTACTTACAATACCTTAACAGCACTTTTAGACAAGATTGTTAAGGAAATACATTCGTATCTGCACATACGCAGACAAATCAGATGTGCTGAATTTTGTTGTTGATGGCTTTCCCTTGGGGAAGCTAGTAAAAGAAAGGTCTCCATGGCATAAACGAAGGTGGCAAATTTAACTTCATTTTTTTAAAAGAAATTATTTCCAAATTATTTCTCTCATCTGTGTGAATATAGCTGCAATAACTCTCACTGTGTAAGTGTTCTGAGCGCAAAGTGTGGTTTTGCAACAAAATAAACATACTTAGACTTAGAAACACTGCCTGGGGTTCAAAATCCCCCTTTACAGTACTGCAACTAGTGCAGAAATGACCAATATGGCTGAGTTTGATCTCACCAATGAAAAACTGCTATAATGCACGTGCACCAGATGAGAGGAGTTTCTCAACTCTTAAAACAGCAAGGAACCATGTATGAATCAAGATGCCTGTTTCTCAAAGTATATGCCTCAGCATGTATGCTCTGAAAAGTTCTTCTGTAATAACAATGAAATACAATGTTGTTATTAAGCATAAACAACTATATCTACAACACCATCAGAAGGCCTAGCTGTTGCAGATAAGTAATCACACTGCAACTTTTAATTACCCTTAAAACCAATATTCCCCCTAAAAGCAGCAAGATACAGCACTATTTTCCACTGTTTGTCCCAAGTAATTAGAATTGCAGAATGACGGAGGTTGGAGGAGACCTCTCCAGGTCATGTGGTCCAACCCACCAACACCACTACTACATTAGGGCCAACTTCAACATTAGATCCAACACAGTCAAAAGCTACTTTTGAGTTAAGGTCAATGTCAACATGTACAAAAGGAAGCAGGTCAGTTGGCTTATTTAGAAACATTTCCAGGGGAGAAAGTTGAGATTTAGTGCTTTTCATAACCATTGAGATACATGTCTCTGTGCCTCTACTCTAGCAAAATTATCTAGTCAACATAATTGCTATTTGAGATACTCTCTTTCCAAGTCTTACTAATGCAGCTGAGTAATCACACATTGATTGAATCATTCATGAATTCATGATATACAATGCTTCATCTCACAGTAATTCCAGTATCCTTTCCTAACATGAAAATAAAAGTATCAGGAAAATCCCTTTATAGAACCAAGATGGCTTATATCGATGGACAGAAATTAAATTAGAGAAATCACTATTTACTGGAAATTATTTCTACTTTACAGGAGGTAACAAATACAATCACCAAAGTAAATCCAGGGTTCACAGACTTGCAAATTATTAATTTTTATAAACCAAGGTTGCTTTGCAGAACAGTAAATGTGAGGAGGTTTAAATTGTTACTATATACTGTTGCTAATAATTCTGCTTAAGGCCTTACTGATGTTTACTGGCTGTGTTACTGTGATGCCATTGCATTAGCTCAAATAACCAGAAACCGAGCCAGGAATGAAAATGCAGAAAATAGAGACATGACACTGATTTTATATTCCAAACTTAATGCTAAAAATTAAGAACTTTAGGAAGGCTTTAAAACCAAGCATTTGAAATATTAATATACCTGGCATCCTTAAACACTGTATTCATTTAATATAGGCTTTTTTTTTTTTTTTTTTTTTTTTTNTACGCAAGATAAACAGGTTTAGTGTTCTAATTTCACATCAAGTTGTTTCTTGTCTCTGAAGTACACAATACAGCATTATCTGAACTTCAAAAAACAAGAAACAAACCATGCACGATAGCAAACTACCTGACGTCTTCGATCAAGGAGACATGGCTTCCTGGACCACTTACTTTGACCTCACAGACCATGCTTAGGGACCAGCAAACCAGCAGGTCTCAGACAGCAACAGTCTGCATCCCATGCACTGTCACAATTCTTTACCAAGTTACTTTTCTCTAAGTGACATTTGTGCTAACTCACTGACTAGAAGTGAGTGGCTGTGCCAAGCCACACAGCGAGGTCTAGTTAAGCCTGAGGAAGCTTTGTTGTTAGCGGTAACACAAAGAATCCAACTCGACTCTCTCTGGGAATTAAAAAGAAAAAGCAAAAAAACCCCATTCTTCGTAAGCTATGACAACTCTCACCCAAGCTTCAGCCATTTCAAAGACTTCCACTGCTGCTACAGAATTGACAACAACTTTAGAGAGGACTGGACATACCTATGTCACGTCAGAGGCCAATTAGCTCCACAAACAATGTGACATGAGCACTCAGGATAACAAGAGAGCTTGCAAATCCATGAGAAAACTATTTAGATCTGGTGCCCTCACCCTTTGCTCCTATGCAACCCCCTTCCTTTTCACCCTTTTCCCCCCTCTCCATTCTTAAGAGTTTCCCATCAGCACATGGATCCTAGACAGTGACAGCTCCAAATGTTAGAGCTTTTTCAGGCTTATTATTGTTAGCCACAGCAAATGTGCTCAGACCTCAGTCTTCTTTCACAGCAGCACAAGAGGGACTGATGATGGGAAAGAAAAGGAATGTGGGAAGTTTGGGAAACAAATGACTAAGAGAATAAGAATACTTATGAGACAGAATATACCAATTTAGTCAGTAGTAAGATTTGTAATTAAAAACATGAAACTGAATCATACACACACACTAAACCAGAATGTATACCACTGTTTCTAGAAAAGATACATTTGATCTCAATGAAATAGATGTTAACTTGTATGATGACCCTTACCTCTTTTTCGCTACTGCCATTCATCACATGAACCCTCTTCCCTCCTCTACTTCATCACACCCACATCTTTTATTAGATACTGAAATACTTTAGGGAGGGACATATCTAATTTTATTTGCGCAGTACTTAAGAAATACGGCACTATGTCTTACAGGGACCACAGGCATGCATAAAATGCTGGTGGCATCCAACACCCATACTTCTCTGAGCAAGAAGTGATTGGCTAAATATTGCATTAAGTAGATGCTGACTCACTACCACAGATAACCTGTTAACTACTTAGTATGAGAAAGACAGAAGTTATCTAGATACTAAAGTGAGTATGACTACCAAGCATGAGAGGAAGAGAAAGCACAGGGAATACGAACCTTTGGCAAAGATTCTGGGCACAATATTTAACTGTGTACTGAATTTTCCAATAGCAACATGTGAAACTTAAACAAACAAACAAGTCCCAGGATGAGTCATCTCTGAATGATCCCAAGATTGTCATAGAATGTGCACTCCTGTCCTAAAATAAGAATGATCTGAGATTCAAGTCCTCTTGGACAACATTTAAGTATAGGTTTCCAACACCCCAGATGAACAGCCTATTACCTATACCCCATTAATAAGAACAATAAAGGTAGTATATTTCTCTCCATTTAAAACATATGCAGACAGATGTACTCTTGATGTACCTCCTGTATCAGGCAGACACTTTGTCAGTTATGCCAGAGCATATGCACAAAATTAGGTCCTAGAGCCATTTCAGATTATTAAAATACAGAAGGCTGTGGATACATGCTGCAGCAGAAACTCAGGCAATAGACAGAATTCAGGCTGCAAATTTTACAGATTCTGTGAATGTTTGTGGCACTCTAAATGCATGAATTTGTCTTGTGCCTGTGGCCATTTATTGCCATCACTAGTCTCGGAGATTCTGCAACACAGTTTGAGTTGTTAACCAGCTGAGGTGTTATATTTGAATTTATCAAATTATGCATAAAATACTAAATTGTTAGAACCAATAACCACCTAGTAGTTGTCTGAGATAGGTCAGAAAATAGGTATTAGGAACTTGAATGTTTTACATTTCCCATATTTCAGAAACACAATTTTATAGCATAATGGAGATTTCAAATAAAAATTGTTTTAAAAATAGCAGAAACTAACAGCAAAGAGTTGCTATAATTGTATACTTAATTATAGATCTCACTCTACCAGCCAAGTCATTGTTAGGGTATGTAAATTCCCGAGTTCCCTTTCCTTCCAGGGCAGAGGTGAGCAGTGCTAGTTGAGCAACACTTAAATCTATTTTTAGACATCATTTTCCCCCACACGTGTACAGGCATAACTTTCCTATTAACAATTGCTATTATGAACCTTTTACTTCCTTCTGCATTTATTTGGCTCCTCAGTGCTTTACAAAGTTGAATTAGGAGACATCACTGACCAGTTTGATTAAGATAAAATCAGCAATCTGAGAACTTGCTTGAGAAATTGCTAAACATTCATAGCTACAAATGAAATTAACCTCAGCTGTGTTCTTAACACACAAAGTGATACAAAAATATTATGGTGTTATTGCTGGTTTGAGTGGGTTTAAAGAAAAAAAGAATTGTCAGATACTTTTTATAGCTTCAACTGCCAATTATTGTGCACATAAATTCACTATCATAACAGTGTATCATTAACTCACCCCACATGTACTTTATGAAGATCAATTCTTGAATGTCAGTGTCCTCTATAAACAGTAGCAAAGACACCAGGAGGAATACTACACTTCTATATTCAAAACAGGAATTAGATAGTGGAGCAGGAACGAATCAGAATCAGAGAGAGATGAATTTTTAAAAATGCACTGATTTGAAGTAGCAAATACTCTCAAGGCAAGTATCTGGTATTAAAATTTTTTAAGTTGTGAACAATTGAACAGGTGTCTTACTGGAAGTTGAAGTTTCCTGTTTGAATCAGTATTAAATTCATAACTAACCACAACAGCTACTGATTGTGACTAAACATAYACAACGTCAAACCAAAATGTATTTTTACTCTATTACACTTCACACAGGCATGCACCATCTGCCACTGAGGTATGATCCGTTTCTCCGTGACATTATCATATTACTCTTGAAAAGACTAATGCTGCTGCTTAATCTCATGGTTTGAGCCAATTTCTAAACGCTAAGCCTTGGCTCGCTGTCAGATCTCCTCACTACCCGCCTGAGAATCAATGATGAAGCTGCAGATTGTCACTTTTTACCATATAATTTAAAGCTACCTAAACCTCTGTTGCAAGCTAATTTACATTCTGCAAATACTGTTCTAGAAGTGATTTGTTTCATGGATGGAATGGAGCTATAAAATMCCCTTAGATTTTTACTATGTAACAGGGTAACAATCCTCTTTAACACACAAAAACAATCCAGGACCACAAGCCACTTGAACTAAAAGGCAAACAGTTCATTAAGGTAATAAAGATTTCTATCACTTGAAATCGCAGAGCTACAAGGTAATTAATATCGAGCTCACAAGAAAATTTAAGGAAATTAATACGCTGAATTCAACTGACTGGAAAATAGTCCTAGTTTTTTATGTCTTAAAAAAAACAAAACAAAAAAAAAAAACAAAAAAAAAACCAACCCCCTGCAGATTGAACTTGAAGTAACCAATGCAGAGGTAGCTTCTGAATCTGAAAAAACAAGAACACAATTGTTATTTAAAACCCTGGATAGACGATGGCAGTATCTGGAAAAGAACAGGATACGAGTTTGCTGTGTTCCCTCTGATCATGAGGTTTGAGTGAGGGTTGTTTTGCTTCAATTCTTAAAAGCTTTTTATTAAACTTAATCTAAATTAACACAGCGTGCAGAAACTGCTGGTTGTGCATAGTCTGCAAATCACCAGTAGGTTTCTCCTAATTCCTCATTCTTTGAAGGGTCGTCTTGGAGAAACACTGCCTGGAGGAATGTACCCTTCACATATTGATAGAAGTGCTACCAAACTGCATGCCCTAAAATGCATTTTGAAGTTTATATTCATGCATCTTCCAAAATCCTTTTTACTGCAGTTGCCCATTCCAGTTCACAGTTATCTTCCAGTAATATGTGAAATGCATTATTAGATCTGACAGCCAAACAATGGAGGTTTTTTGGGGTTTTTTTGGTTTTTAGATACAGCTCCATTCTCGCTTCAGAGTGAAGGAGGAAACAATAGGATGTAACAATAGGATGTGAGCTCTAAAAACAACCTGACATCTGTTTAATCTAATCTAAAATCAGTTCTTCTGGCTCTTCCAGATCTTCTCCAACAAGCCAATATAAGATCTGGACAAAACAATTAAGTCTATATTTAAAGCTTTCATAGCAATAAAGCAGATCACCTGTTTACCTGCAGATCACTGAATTCTAAATTCTTAGAGAGAAAAACAGACATTTATTAAACTGCATTAGATGACATCTGTATGCAATATTCTGTCTAGCAATAAGACACTGCAACTAAAAAAAAAATAAAATCAACCTTTTCCAACAGGCTGATTTTTAATATGTCAGTCATCTTTGTTAACAGCTGAAAAAGCACTAAAAATTTTTTCTAGTATGGAAAAATCTCAGTAGTAAAGATCAGTTGTGAGATTAATGGCATAATTCCATTCTAGATACCAGCTTTCATTTTAATACCATTAAGGGATCAGAACTGAGACAGACTGATAACGTCATGGATAAAGTAATTCAACACAGTCTTAATGCCTGCGCTCTATGGCAATGCATATAGTCCAGTTTTCCCATAAAACTATAAAAATCCAGGAAGTAAAGCATTTGAAGTTAATGGTTGTCTGGTGTTCACACCAGTAAGAGACCAGGCTGAGAATAAATGCTAACAGCATGATCCATAAAAAGAGAGCAGAATGAGCGCTAGCAGTTAGACAGCAGTAGTGCTATTAGAACTCCAGTTAAAAAGGAAGAAACATTCTCAACAGCTTCAATTAGACCTGGCAGGCCAGTATCTAAAGTCAAAATAGCAAACACTGAGACAGAGCTTAACGAATTCATCTAACACCCACTAGTTAAATCTTGCTAGATGTAAAAATGCCTGGGTAATCGCTCCATACAGAATCCACATCTCTATCTCCAGTTGGTTATTGTTTGCTTTAAATGCACATGTGAGGAAAACTACAGATGACATGCTTCAAAAGGTAGGAAATTTAAAAGGGAAGCCTTTACTCTCAGGCAAAATCTTCTCTCTTAAAGAGGTATGGGAATAAAAAGGAAAATAAGGAAAGACACATAAAAAGGGGAAAAGAAAAACTTGGTTGGGTTGCTAACATCTGTCACTCCAAGGTTTCTCAGAGACCTAGTACTGCCCTACAGGTGATCCTTCCAATGAAAAAGTCCTCAATAAAGGTGAGAGCCCCTACAGAAGCATCTCTTTTGCTTCCTCATCCATTCCATTGTGATTTCTTGTGCTGTTGGTTAGCCCATTCCTCTCCACTCCTCTTGCTTCTTCCTCTTTTTCAGTATGTTCTTTCCCACCCCGAGTTGCTTCCTCCACCTTTCTAACACTACAGTATCCCTGACACTCCTCCATCTCACAGGAAAGCTACAGATGATGAGCACCTCTGGGGATTGCCTACTTAAATTCAGTGCGTATAGAACCAGAACTCAATCTCAACCACCAGCAACTGTTCTTACCACGTTTTGATTACTTCTATGGAAGTCACCAGTATCCTGCCCATTACTCTGACCCACAACTCTCCTCAGTTGTTTCTCCCTTGAGTTCCTGTAGTCACACCTCTCCCCTGCCCCAAACACCCAAAACAAAACCTTAACCACACAAACTTGCACCACTTACTACAAAAATCACTTCTAGGACACTGCTTGACTGTGTTGCTGGTTTAAGTACCCCTATTTTCCCTCTTTTCTATTAGAGAGATAAGCAGCTTATTTTCACTTATTTTTCCAAACTGTTTTCTCATTCAAAAATCGAGAGACTCCTATTCAGTCAAAATTAGCTTCTATCACCATCAATTTTTCAAAACAACATTTGACAGCATCCCCACACAGATATATAAAATTAATTCACTATTAATTCCTTCATCTTCTTCCTTATCTATCTCTCACCTTCACAACAATGCTTAAAAATAAAATCCTGACAATTACCAGGATGCTGATGTGCAAATATCATTGCTCATCAAGCTAACCAATACTTACCACCACCGCCCCCCACATCATGTGCTCCTCTATCCATCTAGGTCACCTTAACCTGTCCTGGAGGACATACAATCTGTTGTCTATCCCACATTCGTGTTGAATGATGATAGGCGATTCCAGTTTGTTTACTAAAACTCCTTTAGGTTACATCATCACAAAGAGTGATCATACTGTTTGGGAAAAAGATGATTTTACCCATCCTGCTCTTAAACACATTAAAATGCATTACACATGTTACATCTATACCTATATGCATAATAAAACCAGTAGAGTTATACTGGTACAATCGTTTAGGCTTTTTAACTAGAAAATTAAAAGCAGAGATATCTACCTGTCTGTTTCTTTACTGTCCCAAATAGTAGCAAGCAAAAATACAAATCAGGTTTAATAAGAACATAATATTCAAGAGAAGAAATACACTAACTCCCAATGTCTTCCAATATAACAGGGAAAAGAACGAACTGCAGGAATCAGCCCACATATCAATTCTACATTGATATGTGCTGAGAGCAATGACGGAAGGCAGTAGTTAAGCATTTTCCTTGATATCTGAAAGAAGGTGGGCTTTTTCGCCCTCGTGGTCCCATTAGCTCTGTTACAGCTGTAGAAAGTACCTTTATGCTTTCATAGAATCACAGAATGGTTTGGGTTGGAAGGGACCTTAAAGATCATCTAGTTCCAACCCCCCTGCCATGGGCAGGGACACCTTCCACTAGACCAGGTTGCTCAAAGCCCCATCCAGTCCAGGAGGGGGCATCCACAACTTCTCCGGGCAACCTGATCCAGTGTCTCACCACCCTCACAGTAAAGCGTTTCTTCCTTACATCTATCTAAATCTACCTTCTTTCCATTTAAAACCGTTACCCCCCATCCTATCACCATACTCCTTGATACAGAGTCCCTCGCTGTCTCTCCTGTAGGCCCTATTTAAGTACTGGAAAGCCGCTATAAGGTCTTGCCAGAGCCTTCTCTTCTCTAGGCTAAATAACCCCACTCTCTCAGCCTGTCCTGAAAGGGGAGGTGCTCCAGCCCCCTGATCATCTTCTGGCCCTCCTCTGGACCCGCTCAAGCAGGTCCAAACTTTCAGAAAGTTTTTCCTCTGGATTAGAGGGGAGGTATTTCAGCTCCTAAATAAATGGACACATTTGTAACTGTGAACAGGGATTTAGAGTAACTCTGGAATACTTTTTACTTGAAGTCTGTATTTTAGGTAGGGAAGGAATGAAGGACCATCAGCAGACATATAAGCATCTAAATTGAGCAAGAGAATGGCTTGAGTTCTACATCGCCTGGTACTAGCAAAAAGACCACAGAGGCTTCTTCATATAGCCAAGAATGACAGCCACATCAAGCAGTTTCATATCCTCAAACAGCAACAGTTACCTGCAAAAGATAAGCAGTGCTCCTTTCTCACACATGCAACTAGTTCAAGGGAGAGWGGAAGGGAGCATAAGAATAAAACATTATTTCACATGCTATACTGGGGAAAATATAAATCCTCTAACCTAAACCCAGATTGAATTGAATTAATTATAGGATTATAATCCAATAATTTCCCCAGTGATCAAGAAATTTAAAAAGTCAGCCACTTGTCTGTTGAACAAGCCTACAAAGGAGTCAGTTTGATCATCAAGTTCTTCTCAAAGTCTCTTATTTTTGCCAAGCAGCTTAAACACATCTGATAAGTATATAAAAAAAGGGTTGGTATATTTTATCTCATTCTCAAGCACGTTAGTGGTCCTAACATTAGCATCCAATATATTTTTGGTGGACTTCCTGCATCCCTCACTTTCTGCAATCTTTAGCTTCTAACCCGTAACTCACTGTTGTAGCTTTCTTCCCTTCATTTAATTAACAGATGGACACTTTTCACTACTATGACATTACCCTCTTTTAGACTCGTTGTTTTCTAAGCATCCAGTAAAACATCTTTTAACTGATTTCCCTTTAAAACTGGAGTAAGAAAGTAATTTCTATACAGATGATTTGGCTCAATGGCTTCCAAGTGCTCTTTTTAAAAAGGAACAAATAAATGCTGCTGATTAAACTTTATACTTATTACATACAATCAAAATCAATTCATAGTCATTTATACTTTATCAAACACAAAGAGGTTTTAAATATGCAATTGGTTACTTGGCACCTTTCAGTGTCAGGTGTGACTCCAAATCCTTCTACACTGACTTCTAAGAATACTGCATCCATCATCTTTTTTAATGAACATTTTAGCATTAGCAGTACAAGACCATCTGCACATAAAAATTAAGATTCATGTACTTACGGAGCTTGTCACCCTGTACATGACTGCAATTTGATGGTCCGTAGCAAGCTATTTATGCTTCGGCTTACCAGAGAGAATACCAATTAACAGGTATTAATTTTTTTTTAGTTCTCTAAAGTCAAAAATAGGTAAATAGGTAAGGCTATTTTAATCAAAATAGCACTATCCTTTTCCCTCACTTTGCCCTTCCTAAATTATAGGCAGCTATTTTAACCACTGAACACATCACTCTTCCTACCAAGGGCCAGTGATACTAAATAGACCAACCACAAGCTTTCTTTTTTTCCTCCAAACTGAGTACCTAACACTTCTTTCTTTATAAAGACCTTTAGAATTATTCATCTGTCCTTGATGAGCAGTATTTCCAATATCTTAGTTTTGTATTAGAATAAAGTTTGTTTTTTTSTTTCTGCATGTTTTATTAGCTATTCTATTTGCCTCTCCTCTGTAACTGATGTTCACTTTATGTTACTCTCTTTGGACAAAAGTCTGTCATCTCTTTTTGCCCTAAAACCAAGCTACTGCTTCATAATAGGAAAACCCACCTCTTTTGCACCACTTACCTAGTCAGCTAGCTCATTTTTATCATCATGTGCCWTTGTCCTCATGGGTTCACCAGCAGGAGAAATGTCAGAAGACTATCTGGACCTCAGAAACACTGTGCACCTGCCTGTTGTCCATTATATATCTTACACCAGTTGTCTTGGTGTAAATTCCCTCAGGATGAGAGTTTGTCTGTCTTGGACAGCTAAAGATCTTTATGGACATGAAATCTGCAGGATAACAACTTGATGGTAACTGGATATTCCTAAATACACAACACTCTTCCCAAACTACCCCTTCTCTACAAATCAAAAGCAATTAATTCTTCTTGCTTTCTGTGTACAAGGCTTCTTTGGCCTGAACTTGTTGCAGACTGGCTAGCTGCAAACTAGCCTGCTCCATTTTCTGCTCTTATTTAGTGACAGCCAGTATTTCCTATACCGATGTGGAGCTCTATAATACATCAGTCTGTGCAGCTCTTCACACCATTGTTGTATGATTCTCCAGACATAGTAACAGTACTGGAAGAAATCTGTACTTCATATAAACTTGTGCAATTAAATTTGTAAACTTGTAAAATTTGTACTTCATATAAAAAAGTATTTGGCAGAAAAACAAACTATGGCACATCCATTATAGCTCCTCACAGTTGCTTAAGACATCATTGGAAATAAAGCATTTTACTAGGCATTTCTGCCTTGTCGTCATTTCTTCCCATTAGCAGCAAAATATACTTTCATATTATAACAGATACAATTATATCATTAAGAAAAAATTGGGGGCGGGGGGGGGGGAAGACACGACAACAACAAAAAAAAGGAAAGGAGGAAACAGTCAATGAGGTCTGTGAGTGATATAGAAGCGATATCTTAACTGAAAAATAGGCACTGACATTCTTGAACCAGCAAACTGCATTGGCCAAGATCTTCTAAGACAACTGTAAAAAGGAAGCTTGCTTGCATAAATCCGTTAGCACTTAATTCTATCTCCACTGAACAACGTAGCTGGAAAAGGAGAGAGGAAAGAGGAAGAGGAAGCCAGAATGCACCACGCTATTTAAATAAGTTAGAAGTATTCTCTGCATACTTTTCCTCTGAAACCACCACACACATTCATGGCACTGTATTAGAAGCTTTTTATTTGCTAGTTGCTGAATTGACCAATAGGATTCAAGAACTGCTTATGCAATGCAAGAGGGAGTTTCCCAATACTTAGCCTTTGCATAGAACTAAAAAAATTTGCCTAGAAGCAGCCAGGATGAACATAGTTTTCCTCAGAATATCCAATTCTGGCCATGTGACAACCAGGAAGCTTATCACACAAGCCAACCCTCTGATAACCTAATCTTGTTTTAGACAGGCTCTGTTAACAGTGCACACATTTTAAGTGACAAACTAATTGCTATCCCTCATAAGTCCTTAAACTAAGATAACATTCAACAAAGCAGTCTAAAATATTTTAATGTTCAAATGCCCATAGCCCTGAGAATCATTTCACCTATCGAAACAGGTTGTCCACACCTCTTCTGCACTACAGGGAACACCAGGCAGAAGGACGAGTTCCCAAAGTGCATTGCCAAGATAAAATACATCTTCTGCTGACTCGATTAACCTTCATAGCTGAGCCACCTGAGATATGTTTGACCAGGCACTTCATGCCAGAACTTGTCAATAGAACTAGGATGGAGGAGATTTGGGCCAGCATTTATTGCTAAAAGGAGAAATGAATCAGCAAGTCAAGAGGGCTCACAGAGTAAATATGCAAACCWGAGCTTATATAAGCAGCTTGGAACGTGTCCAAACCCTATTGAAATAAAGGAGCCACAAGAATACTGAAGGGATGGGATACAGGGGGCCCTCTTTAGCCAATGTTGTTTTCTTTATTCAGGTGGAAGTCTTGATGGCAAGACAATGAAATAGGATTTTCCTTAAGTGACTCTAATTACACACAGCTTCAAAACTGCATCCTTAAATAAAGCATAGTCAGAAGACCAAATATACTGCATTGCAAAAGAGGCTGCAACACTCTGTACAAGTGAAGATTTCAGTGATTTGTCAAATTCACCTATTAGGCAGATTATGGATTACAAAAAGTAAAAAGAAAAAAAAATCTGACAAATTCTAGTATTTAATTTTTGGTCTTAAGTTTCTTTCATATATTTCAGCTATACACAAGTAAGAACTCATTTATGTTCTCTATGTTCACCATGTATTTCAGTACCTGTAAATACACATCAATACTTTACTTTCATGTTTGACCTAAGCATTTAGCAGTGTGCTCATTGTGGATTTAGCAGCTTGACAAATTATGGCACCTTTTCCAGAAACCTATTCATTACAAAACTTTGAGAAGCTGGAGAACACACTGTCAATTGGCATTAAGAAGCCTGTATCCAAGAGGATCAAAACACATCAGAAACACTTACTAGTTCTCTTGTGATACCTACAGTAAATACTTCATCATAACATGCTTTACAACTCAACTATTCAAGATCTGCCTGCAGCCACAAGCCTATCGCAAAGTCAGCATTTGCTTCTCAATCCTGTTCTTTTTAGCTAGTAGAGATTTTCTTCCCCCAATAAAGGCTCGTGAATCAAGTCTGCTATTGAACAAACAGAAGTGAAAAAGGATCTAGACATAAAATAAGAGCAAACTACGGCAAAGCAACAAAAAATAAACTCTAGATTAACCATTCCATTTGAATTATTTTAGTAAGACCTAATAAGCATTTCAATGTGAAAACAAGCAGATTCACAATGAAACTAAGAGTATAAAACAAGCTTCTAATTCAACACAAAATTATTCTCAACATTCAATTATGTGTATCAGCCTATTCTCTTATACATATTAGGGAATGTTATTGAACAATATGAATAGCATAACAAAGGAAAGGACTCTTTCTAAATCCAAGCTGTGCACTGTTGCCTGAACTCCCTGTTTTGTTATTGCTAGCTTGGCAGTAAATAGGACAGTAATAGCTTATTAAAAGACTCAGCCTATCCACATGATAAAATGACTTCTCTTTTGTGACAAGTTCTTCACAGTATCACTCACTAGTCAGAGAACTGTGAAAGGAACCTCAAAAGTTTAATAGAGAAAAATGGCACTTTATCCAATTCTCTGTAACCAAGGATCTACAGAAACAATAATTCTGAAGCCCTCACACAGAATATCAAGTACTTTTAATAAATATAATTAGGATTTTCCTCTCAAAAAAATAAAATCTGCTCCTCAAAATAAATATTCTTTCCTTTCCTCTTTACTAACCTTTAATAAAACCTTCTCTTTCCCCACAAACCCATTTTCAAGGAAAAGTTCCAACACTTGTACTATCTTTTCATAATTTAAATCTCATAAGACACCTACATTTCCAAGCACATAATTTCTACAATACTATGAAGCACTTAAAACAGTAATTTTACTATTAAATTATTTCCCCTCTCAAAAGTCAAACATTTTCTGTGGATAGTTACAGATATTTGTGAGTGTATTCTACCTACATTCTTGAATCAGAGCAAGAGATGGAGAGAGCAAAGTGACAAATGCATTTGCTCAGTGGTCCTAATTAGGGCTAAGACAGTATATTAAGATCAAACTTATCCTACTCCAGTATATTAAGATCAAAACATACTGTGATTTACTGAAGATTTTTGTGGTGCTTCAATTAGGCATACACTTACTAAAAAAAATACCACATCATTCTGGTTATATTGTCCCTATAATTCTTTACAAGGAGCTACATGCATCTGCTGTTGAATTATGGGATTAAAAATAAATTTAAACAAGAAAAACCCCTTCAGTCTCAGCCCCCCCCAAACACAGCACTAACAATGTAACAAGCATACAGAACCAAAACAGTACATGCTTGCAACTGAAACAAAAAAGCCAACCCCCCAAAACAAACAAAACAAACCCAACAACAACAACAAATCATTAACTTTTCTCTAGCTAGGATAATAGCATTTAAGTTAACTTACCCAGGGCAGAAGTATTTGTTTGAAACTGCTTTTATCTTTGCACAGAGTTACCTGAATACATTACCATAAAATGGGTTACTACCTTGCATACATTACAAAGCATTCAAAGTAAACAAATAATGCAGAAAATTACAGCAGAAGCAATGGAAGCCAGGTTGCCTATACACAAGTACTCACACAGAGCCATATCAACATGTTAAAACCACAGACACACAGACCATATTCTGTGACCCAAGTGCAACAGACCGTGCCACTGCAGTGAATATCCCTAGCACTTCTTGCCACAAAGCCACCACAATTCACAGTTCTTGCGCATCTTCCCTACAAGCTACTGTAATACAAATTCAGCAGTTCGAACAAAAGTTTGTCATTCTTACGTGTGAGGGTGAGAGAAGACATTATTACTACACAGCAGACTAAGTGAAACAGTAAGTGCACCCAAAACATTTTTTTCCCCCTTATCTCCTTAAACACATCTGGACAGTCACCTACCCGAATCACTCCACCACTGCCAATTCACACCACAGGAGTCTGAATCAGTTTCTGAACTTGGACCACAGAATCACCAGGACGCAGAACAGAGTTTATTAAACCATCCACATGGATCTGTGAAAAAGAAGAAGAGTTTTCAAGACGACGGGTATAAAGGGCCTTGCACATCAACTAAGACAGTTTCAAATCTACACATTAGCTTTTACACCAGAATTAAACACAAAAGTGGTAGTATGTAACTTAACACCACAACCACCATTCTACAATTACTCATTTTTGTCCTCTGCCTAATCTCAAAGTAATGCAAACAGAGAAAGCAGTGTGCGAAAACACAAATAAGGTAGAACTGATTATCATCTCCTCCTTCTACACCAGCCAAAACCAAAACATATACATTGCTAGCAAGCTTGAGTTCAAAACAGCTCCCCTTCTGTTACTTGTATGAATGAAGTCTTAATGCAATTAGCAGGTTAACAAATGTAATCAAAACCAACAAGACGTTACATGCAGGACTCAACTGGATGACTTCCTCTTAAAGGACTGCTGTTCTGGTGAGTCTCAAGCACATTCTCTGAAAGAGAATCTATACCACCTACACTGTCACAAATACTCCCACAGCCCTCATGGGGAAATACAACTCCTTGAAACAGATGAAGCTTTAAAAAAGCTGCAGTTATTTTAATTGGACTTGCCAGCTGCCTTTCATTTAGCTTAACATGAGGTTTCATTGAAACTCTGCAGCCACAGCCATTGGCAAAAGTGGAGACAGTTGCTTACAAGTAGTTGGATGTATTACTGAGAAGCTTACTCTGCCTGGTGAGCTTTTGTGGAGTACTGCCATATACTCTATATGTTGAGGATACAAAGTGTTACTATGTGGTCCCRGCTTGTAGGCCGGAATAATGCAGTAAGTCTAAGATGTACATGGAACACACCCACAGCCTCATCTTGACAACATTTGTTGAATCCAGTTCAAATAAGGTACCAAAATACAGAAGAAAGAGGATGATAAATTACAGAAGAATGGTTTTGTCATCTGCTTTTAAAACAGCAAATACATCCCACACACACAAAATAATAAAAAAAAAAAAACATGTCTAATACATTTAGGCTTCTAAGTTGATAATTGGAATCTTTCCTGAAAGAAAAATATTCTTCAGGGGATTAGATCCTGATTAGCATACTCTTTTCATAAAGCGTTCAATATACAGTCGCAAAACTGAGTTTCATGATTCCTGAAGTTTCTAAGAGAAAGAACAGCAACAGAATCACCACTAAAATAACTGTTTCTGCCACTTCCAGAACACACTGTGAGATTTAACAAACTCTAAAACCGCCATACTAATACAATTGTTTAACAGATCTCAGCTACCTTTTCCAAAACAGTGCTGGTATCAGCTCTCCATGGTGCCATGGCCAGCACAGCTAGCCATGAAGGATGCCAAGGGTTGATGACTGTACTGCTACTTCCCTGGCTTGCTCAGGAATAAAAAATTCAGGTTGCTGTCCCTTATAGTGGTGGCTCTGGAATTTCCTTCTGAAATTTTCCTACTGCTTTCCCACCTACAGCCAAAATTTTTGCATGACTAAAAATACTAACATAAGTATTGTATTAAATCAAATTTATATCTGGCCAGCAACTCCCTTCACACACACCCCATTTAAGAACTGCTGCTCTATGATGTAAAGACTGAAACAGCTTTCTTGGCTCTTAACTAAGAAGAGCTGAATGACTTCCCTCTCCTTTGTCTTGCAATCTCCCACAGAAGGTTAAACTTTCAGTTCAATTCGAGATGCAGACGGCATCCTTATAGACAGTGGACTGTTGTACATGCTGACTCCTCCAGATTACATGCTCAAGTTTGTGACTACCTCTATCAAGTCTTCTGCAGTACCCTCCATTAGTGCTTCAGTCACCGATCCTTCCACTATATCCCAGGTAGCAAGAAAAAGAATACAGCAACTGGAGGACTATATAAACAATGGACAACTGCACAGATCATTACATAAAAGATTATTATCTAAGCATTATCTAAGGACTGGAAAAGAGGACTCAAACCCTCCTCCATCCTCTGTTCTCTCCCCCTACTGACAAGTAAGATGTTGTTACAAAAGTTCAAAAGCCAGACATCAGTTTAACTCCACTGGCAACTGCAATGTATTTCCCATGGCGATTAACCACGTTCTTGTTACTAAGTCAAAAACTCAAGATTTCTTTTTTTCTGTAATAAAAAATTGACTACCCTGGCATACATGCTACAAGTGCTCAGTGTTAAGCTAGACCCCAAAAGTTAAGGATTGTGGAGGAGTAGGAAAATAAGCATTCTACAGATCTTTCGAAGAAAGATCTTGTGCTCCGGCACTTCTTCCCCTAATGCAAGTTTTCCCCACAACATGATAACTTAGAAATTAAGTAGAACTAAGGCTACAGTCTACTTCTAGCTTTTTCATTATCACATACTCCTTATTTTTAATTAACACACGCGTTGCCTAATCAACACCAAGAACCCATTCCAACTCAAATCCCTGATGGGCAGGTGACTGTATGAAAAAGCACCCATATTACATTTGAGTTATAAACTCATTTCAGAAGAGTTATGAACAACCAGGACTTTTCAGAACTAGATAGATTTGTGCTGTTGAATGCACAAAAACATCTCTTGCAGACAACATCTGACAGAGAACAAGTATTTTTGTGGCTGAAAAGACAATTACGAGAACAATCAATCTGGATTTTACTCCACTACCACACTTGATCATCCTGCATTTCAAAGAAGTTGTGAATTAAAAACCAGAAGAAATTTTTTGCATTGTACTCTGTTTCTAGTCCTCTGTTACTGTAGTTCCTTTTTTGCAATAGCTGTATGACATGAAAAATCAGGGTCTGCCTAGCTATATGAAATTTTGTTTAGCTGTTGCAAAAAAGAAGGTGGGGTTAGTACTCCTATCAAACACTTCAGACTTTGAAAGAACGTATCCTAGAGCCCATGCTTAAGTCACTAGTAATATCACATTATAATCCAAGGCCATCTATCACTTCGAGTGGACTTACTGGAGGAAGATGCCATATGGAACATCGTGATAGACGCTACTCTCATTTCATTACACATTCCACACAAAGCCAAGAAGCATCATCATACCACTAGCTTAGCAAAATAGGTACAATTACTGATAGCAGTGAGCATCAGTAATGATCACTTAAAGCAGCAAAATTCATTAGAAATATTCCATTAATCAAGTTTTAATAGGGTCAGAAAGACTATTTGAGATATTCATTAGTCAGTTCTACTGCATCAGTAAATCTATGTATAAAACCTAGCATTTTGCTTTCACAAGGAACAGAAAAAACCAAATCATTTACTACTACATGATTCTTCCCTTTCCATTTTCTTCATCTACTACGACAAAGTAAAAAAGGATACTTAGATTTCTTTTAAGCATAGTTTGGCTGAATCCATAGTCCAAAATAAGGGAAAAATATGAAATTATGAATTCATGAACACAATTACTAGGAGTGCACATACAAAATTGGTAATTTAGCAGCTACATTAATGCAATTGGGTATGAGCAGAATAAACAAAACAAATGTTCTCCACAATTACTTTCTGAAAGCAACTAAATACTTTGTGTATCTGATTTTTTTCCACTAAGTAGGACAAAGAGAGGATGCATATAATTAGAGATAACACACACAAATTAGTTACCCTGTATTACAAGAAGTTGTTTTGACACATTCATTCCACTTTTAAAAAATCAGTAAGAAGAGCTTAAACATGATCAACTACTATCCTTCAAAGTGTTAATAGATAATTTGGTTATACAGGAATTCAGATTGCTGGAAGCTAGGTGATTGACAGGAGAGGGCATCAACTTGCAGGTACTTTGTGAGCTTAAGTACTTGCCGTTGAGTAGCTGAACTGGTTTTTACATAACCTAAATACATAAATTTGACGTTGGATCCTAAATTCTTCTCCAGATGAATGACTCGAGGGGAGGGGAGGGGAGGGGAAGGAGGGGAACTCTCTTTAGCAGTACATGTTAATCTCACTAAGCTCAGCTTCACTAGTGGCTACAATTTCAGCATGCAAGACTCACAGTTCATATCCAAGTACCAGGACTGATATCAGAAAATGCACGATCTTAGCAGAGATTCAGTCATTTCTGTTTTGGACATTAAAATTAAGAGATCTTAAAATACCCATTTTTCCCTCTTATTTCAAGACATATCGATATAAATATATACACATATATCTAAAAAGCACTGTCCAACTTGTATTCTAATCACACAGCAGCATAAATAAATATAAAAATATCTACAGTTATCTTTCATGAACCTTTTCTGCCCAGCATTTTAAGACATGACAGATGCATTGAAACTAGACTCCAGTCCCTTAAAAGTCTCTCTGACTCTTCCATGAAAGAGAGACTACAGGATCAGAAAAAAGTCTACTTCCTATTTTAAGTGGAAAAATCCAGAAGAAATATAAGTTTAAAAACAGAAAAAGTGAATGCAGTTCATAATATTTCAATCACATACTCACTTGGATGGGGAGGGAGGGAGGAATACAAACATGAAGTTATGCCAAAAAAATATACACATGCCCTCAGGTTCAGAGTCGATTCCAATTTACCACGCTCTAGATTCTTATTACAGATAGACTCTCGCAAATGAAGTAGACACATAAAGGAAACATGAAAAAATGTACAATTGTTTCATGCTCATTTGCAAGGCCAACAGACACTTCATTTTTTAATTCTTAACTAGACTGTGAATGCATTTTTTTTTAAGAAAAATCCTAGTATATTTTTAATCTGGGGGGTGGGGGAAGAAAAAAAAAAAGAAAAAGGACTCTGCACCACATTTTATCTTCTGAAACCAAATATTGGTTTCATAAGATAAAATTTCAGTCCCAGAGAATTTAATATCATTACAGTACTTCCTCTCAAGTATGCAGAGGATCACCATTTGGAAACTACCTTAAGGAAAGAATTCATTATTTCCAAATCCTGCATAGGTTAATCCTTGTACTACGTAATTTGAAAGAAAAACGAACATATACAAAATATAACATTCAAAATAATTTGGGACTTAATATATTCTCCTGAGCTTTGTTTGCATCCTTGCACTCTAGGAAAAGAAACTGTCTTCCAGCAATCACTATATCCTCTGATGTGCTACAGGAAATACTTATCAATCAACCAGAAGATAGGCAGTTATTTTGCGGATTAAAGAGCAGGACATAAAAATAAACAACTACTGCCATGAGAAATAGCTTAAGGTTGTTTTCTAAACTATCCATTTGATACGTTACTATTCCAGTAAGCCTGCAATGTCCAGCTAAGCTCTCTTGCAGAAGTAATTGTTGCTAACACTGGTGTGATCGAAGAAGGAAAAAGTCCACACAACTCAACCTAAATGTTTCATTTGAAGTGGCTCTAAGAAACGCACTGCAGGGAACAAAAATTTAAACTCAGATATCAAGAAATGAATTTTATTTGAGACAACAGGAACTGGGATACTTTTCTCCCCTTCTGTTAGAAAGGGGACAAAAACTCACTAGTGCTTTTCCACATCACTCCACTCTAGTCTCTTCAGAGAAGCAGAGATAAGCACAGTATCAGAGAGTCTTAAAAAGCTGTTTCCGAGACAGGAAAAATCTGTTTCTATTTACTTCATGCCCACCAATGCCACCTCCTCCCTACTGTATGGGCTTGGCCCTTCTGGGAGAGAGGAAAGATTAGAAGCTTTGCCACCTGCACTTCATGAGTGCAGGACAGCCAAGTGAGACTACTATACATGGCCCCACACTACGGTCACACAGCACCTTCACACCCGGGTGGCAAATTTCCCAGAAGATTTTAGAATGATGAAGCTAAATGCCTTCTATTCTTCCATGCCCGCCAAATTATGTTGCACTTCTAATCCCTCTCTGAATGAAGGTGGTTCTACATTGCCCACTGGAGATGAAAAAGTAAGATACAGTAATGGCATCCCACACTATCAGTGACAGACTTTTCCAAGTCTTTCATTCTACCAGTGATAATACATAACATATGAACTTGTTTACTAATCATTCTGACTGCCCATCAGTCAGAACCTGTCAGTTCTGCATTCACACTAGCCTTGGGGTCTAATTTGAAAGCAGAGCATCCCACATTCAAATACTGTTGACCTACATGTTTCAATCAAGAGATCCCTCCAGACAATAAAAAATATAAAGCCACCAGAAATCCCTAGGAACTAAAGAGACTAGGTACAGAAGTCTCAAGAGCAAGTGCTCTGCAAAGGAGCTTTCAGGACAAGAGGACTTCATTGCTTCGTCTCCTTTTCCAATTTCAGTTCTTACCACAGTTAGTTATTTCCCACCCCTGCAGCAATTACAAACCATTTTACAGATAGGCATGAAATTCTCAGTCTACTGTGCAAAGTCTAGAAGTCAACCTGCATATGGCAAAAAAGCAGGAAAGATAGCAGGTGGTACACTTTAAATCTGCCCAAAAAGAGATGTAACTGGGTAAGTATCCCAGTTTTTAACTGCGCTTCTGACTTTTATGGAAGGATTATTGACAATCAAATGATGAAAAACAACATTTACATTACTGTGATCAAGTGAAAGACTATTCCAAACCAGCCACTGGAACTCAAAAGGCAAGTCAATTTCCCATTGTACTTAATTCAAACTAGGAGACTGCTAAAGAAAGAATAAGCCCTGCTTTCCCCCTGCCTTCTATTAAACCTAGGGTTTGCATAATCACACCATGAGCCCAATCAGTAACTGACCCAAAAAGCCTAACCCTGCAAGATGTCAGGGTGAATTTTTTTCTAATTAGATCAGCTTGCTCATCAACTCACTGACCTCCAATAACAAGTCTTCACATATGAAGCAAAGGGCGCGCGCAGGAAGGAAAGAGGAAGCGTACTGCCTACTGTCAGAGGAGATGCAGCAGAAAGAATGTAAGACTATAGATTCAGTCACAGGCTTTCTAAATTAAGACTGCTTTAAAGTAAAGGTGGTAACTTCATTCTTACTGATATTTTTTTCTTAGTATGAAAAAGATGTACCAAAAAACATACGCAGATTTTAATGATCGCAACAGCACATGCCAGTAGCAAAATTCATTCATGTGGGTCACATTTTATAATTTAGTCTGCCTTGGATTCATAGTTTTGGGTTGTTTTTTTTCCTGAAAGAATCAACCAGTGAAGACAAGAAGTTTGGGGAGCAGGCGGGGAGAATAATTTAAAAAAGAAAAATCAACCATGCCAAATATCTCCAGGCAACCAAGAAGAAGCAAAGACACTCAGTCAGGTCAGTAAATAGTTATGGTCCAGACAGTGACTATGTCAGCAGTTCATGTTCTACACTCTGAGTTCAGAACTGAAAGAAATATTTACAGGATGAGGTCTTCTTAACTACTGCAAGACACCCTTGCTCAGCAAGTGCTGCGCGTGTTTTTGCAACAAAAAGTCAATTATTTGCCTACAAAGCAATGCTTTACATTTATAAAAGGCTTGAGGGAATGAGGCTGAAGTATACAAAACAGACCGTCATCCCCAACATGGTAAGTTAAAAATTTACTTACACTTACATTTTTTTTAACCAAAGAGAAATGTCTCAAATTCCAAAGTGACAAATACAAGAAGGTGCCTTGTCAAGAGGTGCTCATGATAAAGAGTTTCAGTTGTTCAGTTGGGGCTAATTGTAATATTAAGGTCAAAAAAAATTTGTAGAAAAATATTCAGTTAATATCAACCTGTAATTCAAACCCTGAATACTTTACAGTCGCGTAAAAAGAAAAATTGAGACCTGAAATACAGAACAGTGCTACTGATCTAGATGCATCTTTCATCTGTTCCAGCACTCTTAAAATGTAACTGAAGATAGACAACATGCACGTCAAGCTTACTATAGCATCAGAAGCTGCCACTTTACAGCAGATGATGCCCATTACTTAGAGCAGAATGCACCCTACTTCCAAACTTAACAGAAAGATGATTTCTGCCACATGAAGTCCATGTAATAAGACAGTTTCTGTTAACTTTTAGGTGTCTGGATGTAAAGCAAGTCTAATAATTGGTATGGATGAAACCAGTCTCTCTGCAGTGCACACACACTTCTCATCCAAACTCCTCTTCTACTGCCTCTCCTCCTAATTGATTAACTATGAGCCACCCACATCATGGACCTGAAAAACACACTTAATAATAAAACCTGACAGGAAGAAATGGAAACAGCTTTTTTTTAATTAAAAAAAAAATTCTTCTGTGATGCTGTCTTCTGGTCTACTTCGAAGTCAACATTATCAATGTCTTGGAGAGCCTAAGGAGAAGGGACACATTCAGGAAGAAACCACAAGAAAGGATGAAATAAAGTGTAACAGCCAATATGCTTTCAAAAGTCACATCCGTTATATGTCATGGTTAATTAAATCACACAGAGTAGAATTAAGTTGCAAAGTACCTTAAAAAAAAAAATCACAACTGTTTCATGGAGAGGTAACAAAAGAGATACTGGGTAAATCCATGAATTTGGTTCTGCAATGCTATCAACAGCACAGAAAAACGTAAGCAGAAAATTTGGAATGAGCTCCAAAGAGGGAAAAAATTCAGTAGACTCCATAGCCTTACTTGTCTATTAAAACCAGAAATGGCAAGGGCTTTGATGAGAGTTCAAACTGGTCAAACAGTGAGAAAAGACAACATACTGTAACTGTTGCAAATATACTGCAATTTGCCACCATTCACAGGTTCTGAACAGCAAAACCAAACCTTGTTTTAAGATTAGGTTTTGTGGAACTGCATTAACACTATGATAGTAGCAAGTCCAACCTGAACACAGAAGCGCGAACTAATTTCCAAGTTCATTTGAAAATGAATACTTGCTACTAGTGATGATGAGGACTGAACTGGGAATAAGTTTTTAACTTGATATTTCACACTGAAAATGCTAGCAAACCAGGCCAGACTCTAGAGAAATAACAGATACCTCTAAGGTGGAAGGAGGAGGGGGACACCCATAGACAGATACTTGCCATGGTGCACTGGAAGTACGTTTCAGAGACACAAAAGGATAGAAGGAAAACGTAGACCTGATAGAACATTTCTTTGCGCTACTATTTCTGGTACTTCCTACAATTCAATAGCTACAGAACAGTCCTGTAGCCACTGGTATCTGGGAGACGAGTAGAAACACTGGGATGAATTGTGCTTGAGCAAGTCAGGCCTCCCATTGGCTAGCAGGACCACTACTCCTTCATGAAACACAAAATTTGGTGACTAGAATGAAGATAAATACACTTCACAGAAGAACAACATCCAAGAAGAAGGAAAGCTCTTGTATATCAGAATATATTTTCTATAGATTCTCTCATAACTATCCCAAAAAACACTGAGACCAGACAAACTAACACACATCACAATGAGGGAAAGCAGGTGGACTGCCAGAACAAATACAAAAGCACACAAGAACCCAGCTGATGTGGACCTAGACACAAACAAGCAACTCCAGAAGTTGTTTTGGACTATTCGCCCCATCTCTCAGCAGATGAGCACATCCTTAGTTGGTGGCATCATTACCATGGGACAGCTAAAAACTTCAGGGAGCGGGAAGGGTAGAATTTAAAACAGAAAAAGAAACACCAGCATCTCCTCTTCCAATCCAGGAGACAGGAACATATCAAGCTTCCCACCCTGCTTCACAACTGAGGTCTTAATATCACAAAAAAAAAGCACAGAAATGATGGTAATTACGGCCTCTGCTACAGCCAGGCTTCAGAGGAAGCTACTTCATTATTAAATGTTTGATTTAAATAAATCCGTGCCTTCCACAGCTACAAAATGAAAACACTTGCCCTCACTCTTTCCTCTTTCAGGGACCTATCACTTATTACACAAGACAGAACAACAATATGGATCTTACGTAAGATAATTCACTGAAGTTAATTTTTAACTGTATGTCTAATCATAGTGATGGAAGAGAAAAAACAAACAAGATAAAAACAATGTTCAGAAAGGACAAGCAAAATTGCTTTAAAGACACATACTTCATTCCTCCGGGTTTAAGAGAGCTATAAAATCAAAGCTTTCAAATTATTTCAGATAAGAAAAATATACGCAAAATATTAGTTAGAAACTCATCAGATGGAATTACAGCTTATAGAGACACATGTATTTTTCTGTCAACTCAATTTTCAGTACCTTTGCCTTCCAACTAGGAGGAGTCAAAGTGACTACCACCTCCTTTGCAAACAAGGAAGTAATATGCAAGAAAACACACTCTGCCCTGGGCTTGTTTCTTTATCATAAAATCCTGCAGTATTTGGAGCTATTAGTTGTAAATGTTCCCACTTCCTGTCTTGAGAACTTGCTGGAATTAGAGTTTGGACAGAAGCAACAGCCTTCACTGCCCATTTTTATTTTCATCAACGCTGGTTTACTACCTGCAGTATCAAGCAATTACATACAACTCTCATAGGGATGTGAAGAAAAAAACAAACACCCAACCCCCACACCAAAAACAAACAAACAAAATCCCCAAAACCCCACCAAAAACCTGTATACTGTGCACAGGCCTAGATACCCAAGGAGGAAAACCTAACACTCTTTTTCCTATACAGCACCCGTATTGATAGCCGCCTTGTTTCAATTTCCATCAATGGCATATGTAAATCAAAACAAAAAATAGGATATGGAGAAACAAACGGTAGTGAAAATGCTGAAAGTGTAAGTCAGCAACTGGTATTTAATACTATCCTCAATACAAGAAGTCCTTTTAACCCCTTAATTCAGGTAAGAAACCAGATTTGAAAAATGTAACTAACACATTCTGTTTCGCATGTAAGTGTGATATTTTTATTCATTTGACCTATGTTGCTTCCTGAACGGATTCAATGTATTTTGGCATTCCAGAACAAAACTGCTCTCGTCGTGTTTGGCACCTCATATACAATGCAGGCAGGAAACCACTCCTTAGACTATGCAGCCACCTGCAGCTGATACCAAAGGTTTCTAAACAAGCAAGCTGCAATGCTGCAAATATGCAGTATTTCAATATACAAGAAAAGTTCTCATCTACTAACCAGACTCTCCATCTAATTGTCTGCAGACAAATTCAGGCAATCTGCAACACATAACAGTTCAGCAGGAATGAAAACAGAAAGGGGAGAAGAAAAAAAAAAAAAACAAAAAAACAAAACAACTACATCTTACCAGCAGATTCCTGGTTAGTTAATTATTTTGCTTTCTAAATGGTGAGGTCCATATATTAAAACAAAACAGTCCCTGATGCCCTGCTTTACATGCATTCCCCCTAAAAAAGTAATTGCCAGAATCCCTAGCTAAAACTAGGATGCATTAAACAACCAAAGTCAGAAGAACATAGCAGGCCCAAAACAATATGAGACTTCGAGATACCAAGCAAGCAGAGGTTGGGTACATGGGAGGAGGAGGAATCACATTCAAAATCCTCTAGCTAATAAGATGGATAAACTGCCCAGAAAAACTGCTGCACCAAATCCAGACAGGTTACACAATTCAGTCTGTGGTGACAGGAACACAGGCGGAAACACATTCACAGACCAGAGTTCAAAAAAGAGGAGTGCATGTGGGTATGTGCATTCATTCCCCATTTTGGGATTGTTAGATTTCCAAAAAATACATCCTACCAAATAAAGATGCACCTCAACAGTTAAACACTACTCAGTGCCCTAATGAAAGTCACTACTTAAAGAAATAGTACATACAACTGGACTTCATTTTACTTTAGAATACTTCCCCCTTATAGAACACTTCTGTGTCTTGTGTTATCCATCTCAACAAACCCGTTTGTTTTTTGCTTTTATATTTGTTTAGTATAAAATGCAGTACCAAAAACAGTAAGCTTTTTTTTTACAATGCAGCTTTAAAAAGAGTTTTACTTTAGTACACCTTTTTGACTGCTACAGTAAGGAGTAGCCACTACTTCTATAAAGAGCAAAGGTTCAAAAAAAAAAAAATCAGTATTTTCCAGATTCTAAGCATCATCTCCCTCTAGTTTATACAATAATTATGACATATATTAGTTCAACATTATTCTCAGCAGTTTTAAGTTATCATTCTGCAGTATACCATAAAGGAATCCCTGAACTGTACCTCTGTTTATTGTTTTCTTCCACATTCATTTTACAACTCATACATAAATCCTGATCCATCCCTATTAGTTGCTCACAATGGTGATGCACAAGAATTACTCTTCTTTGCATAACTATGGTTCTAACTACAAGACTCTTCACATCTCCCATATGTGAACGGCTAAGCACGGTTATTCTTGTCCTCTATTTACTCAGCTTTGGTCTCACAATGCGCATTTGATTTTTCCCAACTTATAATCTCTTTTCACTCCCAACACAATAATGAAGCATTTAAGCTAATATTTTTTGTACTAAATTATTCTTCTCTTTGTTTAGTGTTGTGTTCCTCTAAGCCAACAGATGATGATTAAAGAAAAAAGAAGAGCTGTTATGTTATTTTTACTCTACTACATCGGGCATTTTGGAGATCAGATAAGCAACTGTTATAACAAAATTAACAGAAGGCTATTCTTGAATGGTTTCCAAAGTATTTTTGCCTCTTTAAATAGAGAAGAATGATAGCTTACTGCTTACACTAAAAATTTTAATAATTACTTGAATGTAGACAATTATATTGAAGTACAGTTTCTCTTAAAGTGCTTTTATCAACATAGATAATAATTCACTATCTAAAGTGAAAAAAAAGTTTTCCACCTGACAGGAGGTTTAAGTAGAACAAAGATTCTTCCTTCCCATCACAGTGCAAATTATAGCCTCAAAACTGAATTCAAAGTTGATTCAATAATAACTCTTAAAGTTAAAGCTTAAAGTGTTACTTAACTTTTGATATCCTGTGCCTTCTAGCAAGAGAAAAAAAGAGGTTCAATACTACTTCGACACTACTGAAGTGAAAAGTGGGACAGTGCCATACTGATTTGCTATTAACGTGTCGGCCTCTTCTTCTCCGAATAGGAAAATGGAACTCAATAGCACAATGTAGGAATTTCACAAAATTTCGTTAACTGTGATTTCAAATAGTCTGAATTGTTCAGTGCGTACTTCCCTTCAGACTTTTCAAAGATTAAAAACAAGTTAATATACGTTTGGGGAAAATGAATAACATTCTGATTTTGAGTGAATGTTATTCCTCTGCAGATATTTCATACTCCGAAGCTGAAATTTAAAACTTTGTCAAGATTTAAAACAAATGGAATGATGGATGATCTATGGATCTAAAATGAGCAAATACATATTTGAATTCAGTGGAAATAGGCAGGGACTCACTCCACCTGGGATAGACGAGAGAAAGCGAGCACTGTTTTTAAAAGTTTAAGGAACAATTTGTTGATCAGTTTCTTGATCAGTTGTTTTATGTAGAAGGAGAAGAGAAGTAAGAAAGAGGACGAGAAAGAAGTATTGATTAAAGCCATGTTTCTCTCCCATCCCATAACACTTTCTTTTAACCTGCTCCATTGACAGGACCATAATCTTTCCCCTGCAGGGTCACAGGCTGCTGCTGCAAAACCAATTCAGTAACACTAATGTCATGAAAGACTACAGGACATTTGAAATCTTGACAATACCTATCCCACAGGAAAATTCCACAGAAATGTTTGCCTGCTCCACTCTCTTTCTCTAGTAAGAGCAGCATTGCAAAAAGCACAGGAATGCAATGATCCTCAGCACTTCTGCTTTGCTTCAGTAAAGCAAGACAAAACAAGTGCTCCTTGAAAAACAGTGGAGCACACCCAGATAAATACAAGCAGAAGAGTAAATTATTCTCATCTAAGTCTATTAAAATCTATTTTAAGTGTATCTTGCTTTTCTAGTACTTGTATTGTTTATATGAACCCAAAGCGTTAACATCTAGATTAAGAATAATGCACTGGAATAACAGGATTTTCTAATAGCCACAGAAAGCTCCCTCCCCCACAAAACATTGTTCAGAAAAAGTGTCTTCTAAAAGAAAAGATACAAATAAGATGCACTATAGTTAAACAATAGTGTAGTAAAATAGTAAAGCTCTGATAGTTTCTCCCTCCCCGATATCAACGTTTCTAATCTTATATATCAGAATCAGAGCCAGATGGCTTGCCAAATGCAGAGTTCCAGTTGATTTCCCCTTCCTGTCACATTCCCAGAAAGGATGGAAACACACAGGCTTAACCACCTTCTCCTCTTCCTACTTAGAGGAAGAGTCCTCTAAGACTCCTACTTGAGTCCTTAACTTAATTRTTACCTTGTTTTTAATAGTATTGCAACATCCATATGTGAACCAACAAAAGCGACCTTAAAGTAAAATTCTAGGTTTGTTACAAATGTTATTTTCTAACATTCTAAACTCGATTCCCTCTGCCTGTAATTCCCCCCAGAAGGAGATCTACTGAAGAACTAATTAATTTTCTCCATTACTTAGAATAAATCACTCTGTATAAGTTTACTAAAGCACAACTGAAATAAATGGTATGAAAGCTGGATAGCTATGAATCAGAAAGACGTCAAGTTTTGAATTTTCTCCCTCAGTGATGAAGTTTATTGCCAACTCAAAAAAAAAAAAAAAATACAGAGCACCCCAGAAATTAAATGACCCGCAGCTCCAGGGTTAACATCACATATGATTACGTGACCAGAAGTAACCCAAAATTAGTATGTTCTCCTAAAAGGAGTTAACTACCAAGCTGACATTCCAGGTCACCACAGACTAATTTGCCACAACAAGCAAAAGTACCAGCAGCAGGATATCAGTGCACATCAACAGCTGTCTGCACATTCATCTCCTCCCTCAGGTATACATACCTACCTCGCAGGCCAAAGTGGAAACTAAGTAAATTCAATACCTACATACTATACTCTGTAGCATAAGCATGGAAAGTGAGTATTTACAGAGCATTTAAGTCATGAAAGATTTAGACTGCTATGCTGCGATACTTTCAGTTTACTTTTACTGAAAATACAGGCCTCAACCTTGTAAATACTTCTGCAGCCAAGCTCTTTTGTTTGTTTTAACCACAAGCATGCATAAGCACATACAGATAATTAAGCATAACCTTTCCACAGAGGGGAAAAAAAACCCCAAACTATAGCTTGCATTAGTATCATTATTTAAGAATTCTCCTATATCTAGTTTCAAATATAAACCTCCATCCTGTCCTCAGGGTTACCTGTAAGTAAAGACAGAAGATCTGCAGTAATTTGATCAAATTGCTGACAACTGGGTTGATCTTCTGAACGATCATTTCTCCCCTTAAGAACAGTAATGTCAGTATGACTACAGCCGCATGTTGGGGAAAAAGCAGCAGTTCTCAAAAAGTTTCTTAGCAGCCTACCAGAAGTCTTCTAGACAAGCCTGGAAACACTTTCCACCATCCAAACACTTAAGATGATATCCATAGCCATTTTGGATGACTGAACTTGTGACTGACATTCACAGGCATTTGGCATTGCATTTCAGACTTTTGTTCAGATGTAGCTTGAAGCATCTATGCCCTCTCCTCTCCTTCTTCGGAGGACTGTAAGTTTTGGAAGATACATACTGAAAAACTCCAAGGACAAGGAGGGCAAGGAAGGCTGAAGAAATAACTTCTGCAACTATACTGAAGTTAGACCCCACATTATGGGACAGAGGACTAAGGAAGAATGTGAAACTTTTCTTTCAGAACTGTTTGGGAAGACTGAGCCCCCTATGCAGCTGCTACAGGAACTTCTCATGCCAACCACAGTTGAAAACTGATGAGAAGGCTGAAAAGGCAGCAATAAAACTCAAAGCCCAGTGCTTTCAGACAGCAAGACCATCCTTCTGCAGCTACTTTTAACATACTAACAGAACTTCAAATATTTTGAATTTAGTTATTAACACTGGAGCTTTCCCCACCAAGGAGAATAAGGTCCTGGCCACTTCAGAGGGAGATACGACCCATTCCAAATTAAGAATTGAATTTGAAGTGCTTCATTTGAAGTATTTGTAACTTTTACTAACACTTCAAACCGCTTCAGAGGTTCTTCTACTCCTAAAGCTAGCCCCAGACAACTAATACAAGAAGTAGCCACTGAGCACTAGGAAGTCACAGGAAGACAACTATACCCCAATCATCTACTTCAGAAGTGCAATTTTAAGTTCAAGAGAACACAAAACTCAACACTCCTAAAACAAGTATTTCCTTCCTGTTTGTTCCTAGAAAGGAAATTCTACTCAAATAGCTGCAGTGTCTCCCACTGGAAGAGTGTGATAGTTCAGAACAGTCAGACCATTCACTACTTGTACCACATCTATGTCTCTCTGCTCATTCCACCCCAACCAACTTCATGATGGGATCTACAAGACATGAAGCACAGCACTGTACATATTGAACCATACAAACTTGAGAGAATTCAGTGTGCTTAGAAGACTTTTTTGTTTGGAAACAGAGCTCATGCACCCAGTGAATTCCAAACTGATACTCTGAAGATACTGATCTACAGTTTCTTCCAGTTACTATTCTCACAATGTGCATCTAAATAAGAGAATCTTAAAGAATGCTTGCTTTTAGCAAACATGTTTGCTTTTGTTTTACTTTGCATATATAATATAGCCTTATGCTTGCAGAATTCAATTATACAAAAGCGTGAAACAAAAGTTTGAGAAACCATAGTTCTATTTACAAAAGATGCAAAAGTGTGTAATAATGGATATTTAAAAATTGAGAAACTATGAACAAAGTTGTGCATTTTGGAATCACTTACCATCTTTCTGTTAGCTTTGGTCTTACAAGGACAGAAGTTGTCTTTACAATCATAAGTAATCTTCAGGGTCTAGACTGTGCCTAATCATTGGACGGATACAGAACAGAGGAAGGCACAAAGCATTCCCCCGCCTTCCTTAATCAAAGTTGCGTACAAGACTTGCTACCTAACGTTTTCCTGGCCATGCCAAAAAATAGCATAGAAGAGTATGGCCATTCATTATCTACTGAAATGGATAAACAGGGGATGAGAGTACGTACTGTCTAATCTAACAAGATTGAGCCTTCAAATTCAAGAAGCTCCAAAGGCTTGATTACCTTCTGACATTATTACAACTTCCAGGACAGCCTCAGCAGCCAAGATCATTCACGTTGTTCTCAGACTCTGCTTAAACATCACTTTTTGTTCCTATGTATAATGATCACTTAGTATCAAGTATCTACAAATTAGTTCCAGATACAGAAAGAACTAATCTACTTTTCAACTTAAACTACCCTAGGGAACCTAGTCACAATGCTGATGTTCTCCAACATAAGTACACCTGTTTGGTTTCATTTAGACCAAATGAAGAGCTTTGTTTAGCTTTATTTCTCAATTATGCAAAGTCATGATGTATTTTTAAAGGTGGAAGGTGCTATTTAGTGTTGAAACATCATGCTTCTGTACCACCTTCACAGGAAGTACAGGTGAAACTAAACAAGAGTAATAAGCCAAATACCTGTATTGAAATTTAAGCATCAGGGAACCAAGTATCTTAAAAAGACCTGGTAACTAATGAGAGAGAGCAGCAGAAAAAGCAGAATTATCCCAAGATGACTATATAATAAAAATACTACCAATTCCAGCATAGCAATATTCACCTTTTCCATTTTTCTTAGGCAGAAGATGAGATTCGTAAGTCTCTCCTAAATCAGCATCCTTACTTCCAAACCTTAACATTTATAAGGTTTTACTCACAATACATGAACATTGTATTCATAATTAGAAATGAAGGCTGTATTTCAATAAAGTATTTTTTTACAAGAAAAAATCCTTCAAAAAAACCCATACCCATCTTGTCATTAGAGCAGTCAAGTTTATATATATCACCTGTCCCCTTATGATCTTAAACTCAATAGCATTGCTTAACAATTAATTATTATTGAAGTACACTAGGCAGCGTTATTTAGGCCCACTAATTTTTACTGATATTTACTCAGCAGGAGGCAGCGTGCCAGTTATGCTGATACAGTGGGCTCTGCATGACACCTTTACAGTTGGAAACTGCAGTGGCACACTGCCCCTGCTCCCCAAGAGGCGAAGAGAACTGTAAGGACTGCGGGAAATCCATGTCTGAAGCTTTGACAAGCGCCCACCCCACCAGAGGTGGGGACCAGAGCCTGCCACGCGGGTAGCCACAGAACGGTTCGCAAGTTACCCACAACACTAACAAAAAGATACTCCCTATGCATTCAAAACATTAAGCAAAACACTCAGAATCAGTTAAAATTTTCGAAGTTGTAGACGACATAACCTATATCTCACAAGTGTGCATTGGACATCACAGATGCTCCAAAGACACTAAGCTAGCAACATAACAGGTTACCACAAACACTGCACTTCCTAAACGGGGGGCGGGGTGGGGCGTAAGTTATCTACGGACATTTACTACACAAACTGAAGAACATGTTACCCTCAATGTTTTCATTCTGATGTGAAAAGCGTTGTCTGACATACTGTTTTACTTACTCAAAAGTTGACAAGGTAAAATAGCGACGTTTATAAATCTTCATTTTCCAGATAATTCACATTTAACCACCTATACCAACTGTCATCAGTTGTCATTGTCAACATTTGCATGCTCACATAGGAATACAGTCTACTATTTTCATATCCATCAGAGTAGCCCTTCCATCAACTCAACTAGTTACTCATTCGGAAAAGGTTAGATTTGTAACTCCTCCATGTGGAGTAAATGTCAGACCCTCCTTTAGCAGATCAGGTTATTCCATAGGGAGAATCTGCTGAAGAGATGACATATCAACCATTTGATCTTTACGTAACATTTTCCCTAGAAGATTTTCCTTTTTGCTTGGGAGCAGGAAGGACAAAAACAAAACAAGAAAACAAGGCAGACAGCCAGTGATTCATTACACCCCTACAGGAAAGCTGGGTTGAGGAATTTGCTCCCATCCCCTTCTATTTCTAGAACCTACTGCTAACGTGCGACGTATAATGTATGTTACATATGTGCATGCCTCTCCTTAGCTTTGATGTTCCAAGCATGGCTCTTTATGCCTGGGACTACAGATTCTGAACGAATTCCACTGAGTACAAATCGTAACACTGTTTTCTTACACCACCAGCTTAACACACTACGCAACTTTCAATCGATAATACTTTCTCTGTGGAGCGCCCTCATCAATTCTATATGAATGTGATGTGCAAATGGACACCCTGAAGAGCACTACAGTTATACCAAACATTATCTACTGGGCAGCTTATTTGTAAGACAAACCTATTCATATTTTTACTAATATGATAATCATCCTAATGATAATCATATTCCATAGTATGCCATATGCTGTAACTTCTAGCTCTTTGATTGCAAGCATACCTACTTAAAATTACCAATGTTTGCTTGAGCTTAATTTAATTCATGAGCAAGGAACAGCCAGGTCAAAAGAATGTTTCCGCAAGCCATCAAGGCATACCTATGAAAGTGTTGTTTCAGGCAACATAAGCTACCATGTGTATACTTAAATCATTTTATTCATAATATGATATCAATGCCAGACTGATTTTTAGTTGAAACAGTTGATCTCGAGAAAGAATACACTCCTTCATAACTCCTAAACTATGTTAATGACATGAATGGCATTCTATGATATAGCCATTAGCTGTAAGCAGTACTGAATTACACTTTCATCATTAAAAAGGACCTTATCCATAGCTACCATGGTGACAAAACACTAGCGTAAAACGTGGCTCCACCACAAGGATCTATTCTTCCACATGGCACTGAAAAATATCAAGTGCATCATGAGAAACACAAAAGGTCTGAAAAGAAACAAAATTGCCTCCATTATGAACATACTGGTTTACAACTAAATTTCTCGTGCATTGCTACAATTCCCTACTCCCCCCCCCCAAGAATCTCAACTCATTACTGGGACTGAAACACTGCTTTGGAAAGTGATCGTTCTTTGTAAAAGGATTACTCTATTTAGACTTCACTGCTTTTCTGCCAAGCATCAGCCATATAAGGAAACCAAAGTTCACTGCCATTTATTTTGTTCAGCCCTTTCTGACGCCTAAGAATAACCCTTACTGCTGCCGGGAAAGGTAAGTCTATAAATTGCAAGTCAAATCATTTACTTGTTATCAGTCGTAGAAGCCGCTTCAGGTCAGTTAAATGTTAGCATTTTTCCTCACAGTATACCAGACAGATGGAGTTGGATTARTAATTTTTTCCTCAAACACTACATTAGTTGACGCTGCTAAAGAACTACATCTTTAGGAGCGTTAAAAATTTTGCATAGAAATGACTTCGTCCAAGCCTCACAAATACCAACACATCTCAGACCCTTGAGATGCTGAAGCACACACATCCTATCTGACCAACATTCTGCTTTCGAGTTTGACAAACAGGAACAAAAATTTAAATAAGCTAGCACAGAGCTATGGCTTCTAGCTCATTTTGAACATTCACAATATGAGAAATTCCTTGCCTTCACGAAAGAACTAACCAATAATTACCTCTTTGAGGCATGTGAAATGAATCTGTGGTGAGCAATACTGCTTTCACTACATGCAACTAGTTAGTTGGCGTAACTTAACAAGCACCAGCAGTACAAAGCCTTACACCAAAACTTCACATTTAGCTTCCCTTCCAACAGCTTCAAATGGGACTCCTTTCAAAAATGATAAAGGAGAAAGTGGTCACCAAAATCAAACAAGGCTACGTTAACTCGGAGGCTCAACTGCACATGCTTTTAAGAAGTCAGACCACGAGCTAGCTTTTTTTTTTTTAAATGGAGGTTGTTAAGAGAAACTTGTGCAAGGATCAAAATGCAATACAGACCTCTCCTATACAAGCTGAAAAATATGCAGTCCAACTCGTCATCTTGAGGACTGAAAGGGGGCGGAGGAGAGGAAGAGAGGTGGCAGCAGCAGTCGAGGGGAAAAACTGCGACAGCATTTACAAAGGACTACGAGGGCACATTTTTATAAAGAAATTTAACAACTAACTTGAGGGAGACCGGCCAGACACTAACAGGTATTCCAGAAAACAAGGTGAAAGACAAACAAGAAGCGGCAGACACAGGCAGCGCCAAGCCTCAAGACCTTTCGATTAAATAAAAGATACTACCTCCTTTAGGACTTTCTTATTTGCCGAGAAGTTAATTATACTCGCAGGGTTAGCAAATCGTTCTGAAAGGGAAGGAGCTGAAGCAGCAGAGTCACGGAGTCGAGCAGTTTCAGTTCAATACCTTCACCAACCGAACAAAGAAACTTCTGTGTCTAAGGAGCTTAAAAACTTTCCGTCTCCCCAGACTCCTTCCTCAGCCTCCATGAAACCAGCGACTACGTTCATACAAACAGCATTTCGGCGACAGGGTGAGAAACACAAAGGACAGCTAGACTACGCAAGGCAGAGAACACAGAAAAATAAAGGCCAAAAACAGGATATCAAAATGAAGCGTGAACTCCTTCCTTTTTCCCCACCCCCTTCACCAGAGGAAGGATTTTTCTGTTGTTGTTGCTGCTGCTCCCCAAGCCGTCTCCATTTAATTTACCTTGTCTGTCGGGCGTCTAAACCAGATCCAGCAGGCAGGAGTTTCTTCCGACCCCAATTAAATACATTAAATCCAATCGAGTTTTCTTCTCGCTACGGGCGAGGGGCGCAGAGGAGAAGAGAGG